>CABHPH010041330.1:0-22975 GCA_902168325.1 Peromyscus nudipes | reverse complement strand
TTTTTTTTTTAGATGCATCAGCCCTGGAGATGAGGGAACTTCTCAGTCTCCATGATTTATTTGAAATGTCCGGAGTAGAGGACTGGATAATGATACTGAGATGCATATTGAAGTAAAGATCAGAGGGAGACACATAGCAAACAATAGCGACAATTACAGAAACAAAGAGAGAGGCAGGGAAAGGCGTCCCCGCAGGCTGGGAATTAATTGAACAGGGAAAGCCACAGAAGGACAGGTGAGCATTTCCCGCTCCCCAGCTGCCTTCAGGTCCACAGCTAGTCCGCTTCCTGACTTGAAAGTGAGGCTTGGAAAGACAAAAAGAAAGGAAGAAAAAGGGGAGGGAAGAAGGGAGGGAGGGAGGGGAGGGGAGGAGGTGGAAAAGCCATCTATTAACACATTTGTTGTTTCTCATGCCTAAGCAAAGTGCCTGTGTAACATTTAGGTATCTTTTGAAATCTGCACACGCACTTCCTACCTGCTGTGCTCAATCTCAGAACCCAGAGCTGTCATTAAGGAAAAATAGCAACCTTTGTTCTCTCCCCAAGGCACAGCATACTGTGCTAGTTTGTTTTGTGTTTCCAAGAAGAAAACAAATCTCTCTCTCTCTCTCCCTCCCTCTCTCTCCTTCTCTCTCTCTGCTCTCTTGACTGGTGAGCCAGACCCAAGCCTTCCTCGTTCTTTTTTTCTTTCCTTTTCCTTTTGTGCACTGGTGATAGACACACTATTACTGTTGTTCACCAGGCAAGATTTTCTTTCCTACATTTTCAAGTTGCTTGTGATGACATCAGACCACTTTCTGTAATGAATGGTTTTCATGCTTGATGTGATAGAGGCACCTTTGAAGCAGGCATTTCCATCAGAGACAGGGAGGAAGTGTGGGCAACCTGCCTGCACATTGCCAAGTCTGTAAGGACTAGTCAAGTCTCTGGGCTTTTAAAAACTAGACTGGAAACCAGAACAGTATATTTCACACTCTTTGTCTTAGACTGAGCTTTATATACTCAAACTTAAATCATTAAATATATCACACAGGCCAGAGTTATGACAAAAGGTATGTACAAACAGGGCATAGAAAGCTGTCTGAGTTTACGGAGATATAGTATTTCAGTTGTAGAATATAACGCTGTGTTCTTTTTGTGGTTGCTATTCAATATGTGAGTTGTCTCTAGCCCCAGAGATCATCTTTGGACAGCCTGGGTTTATAGGACATGATATTAGTTAGTTAGGCAAAGATTAGTAACCTTGGAGTCCATTGAGGATTGGACCCCTTTTCATGGACAATTTTAGACCAAACCTCCCATTTCTTTGTTAAAACTAGAAAGGAAGGCATCACAACTGCCCCACTTAGGTCTCCCAGTCAAAAGAATGGATACTTCTGGCCATGAATGGAGTTTCAGGAGTTTCTCAGGTAACAAAACACATAGATTCCTCTGATGAGAAATCCCAAGATGAAAGGTTTATGAGGACTACTACTTCTCAAAGGATTTCACCACCTGATCTGCTCACATAGGGCCAGATGACTTGCCTTCCTCAGTTTCTCCTTTTCCTGTGGCCATGTTAGCTCTCATCCTATGTCCTAAGCCCTGTCACCTTCTTAAGGGCCTTGCGTTTGTATAGACCAAGCATGTTCACCACGGTCCCATTTCCCTCACCACCTACTGCTCATTCTTTCACTTTCTTTTATAGCCAGATGTTCTATCCATACCGCCCATCTAGACTGCTTCACTCCCCATGGTATATTGGATCTTTTACCAATGTGAAATTTATTTATTCTTTGATTTATATTGTTGTGAGTTCTATTTTGTTACATGCTAAAGTTACTATCTTTCATAGTTACTATGTGAAATATCTTTCCAAGAGATAAGTTGTTCTTCTGGCTTGCAGCAGGCTTCAGGCTTTTCCTTCTTTCAGCATTAGATTCCTGCAGAAAATCCAATGTCTTGGCGTATATTGCATCAATAATTTGATAGCTAAAGGGAAGGACCACTCCAGGACATGGAGAGTACGGAAAAAAAAAAAGAAAGAAAGAGAAAAAGAAAAACCACCACCACCACCACCAACAACAACCAAACCAAATCAAACCAAACAAACAGACAAAAAATGAAAAAAGAAAAACACAACCAAACCAACCAAGCAAAAGCCCAGAATACAACCTGCCTAGGATTTATTTTCTTTCTCCGTTATGCTATTTTCTGCCTCAGGTGGACATTTCCTTCCTTAAACTGTTCTGTTCTGTCTTTTGGTCTGGAACCATTTCTTATATATCTTGTGTTTCATGTATGGGACCCTTTCCCCTGTGTTGTGTTCATAACATTTGTTCTTTGTTGTTAGGGACCATTGCCTCATCAGGAACACAAAGGTAGGTGCATCATAAATACCTAGAAAACAAGTGAAAAGTAAAGCCTGGTGATGGCTGCTGGGAAGATGGGCACTACTCGGGTGAGGTTTTGCTGCTGCTGGTCTAGTCTAGGTCATAACTGCTGGTGCTGTTAGGCAGATGGGAAATGGAAGTCCTGTTAAGATTTCTATGACCAGAGAAGACATTGTAATGCCTTACTCTTGTTCTGCTTTCTAATAATAAGAACATGAAAACAATAGGCATTCACATTCCACATGTGCTTTTCTTTCTGCTTTCTCAGACTCCGATGATGGCACACACACTGAAGGTGCCAAGTCTTCATGATGGGTAGGTCCTTTCACGCCATGCAATGCTCTTTTTTATCCCTACTAATTACCTGTATTCTGAAGCCTCGTCCATCTTATATTAACATAGCTACTCTGATTTCTAGTACTGCGGTTTGCATGAACACTCTTCTGTATCATATTCATTTTCTCCTGTTTCTTAGCTGTCAGATCTCCTGAATAAAAATGATTGCTTTCCCAGAATGCCATTTTCTCTTCTTGCCTATATTTTTGGATGAGTGATTTTTAGGTTTTGTTTTTTTATCATGGCTTATTGTTTCTGTTTGATTTTGAAATTTTGTTATTCATGTTGTACTTGATAAAAATTTTAAATATTCAAGGAAACAAGTAACCTATTATGACAGGGCTATGTAAGTCCCTTCCCCCCACTAGGGTGGGCAGATAGAGTTCTGAGTTCTCTTTTACTGTGCCTCTGTAAGCAGCATGGTTTTGCTGCTAAGTGCTCATTAGAAGCTGAAACATTTCCTTTAAAACCATATACTTCTTGAAATTGATAGTTGCCTTAGAAATCTGTTTCCGAACACAAGAGTCTACAGAGTCAGAAAAAACTCATTTCAGACAAGACTTCTGTGTGTAACAGTGCCTGGGGAAGGTCCTTTAAATGAGAACATAAAAAAGGAAGGAAGGCAGAGCTAGCTCACTTGGAAGAGCATGCCTTGAAAGCATGAGGAGCTGATTTCAGTTCCCCACTGCCCATGAGAAAAGCTAAACACAGTGGTGTACATCTAGTCAGAGAAAGGCAAATCCTTAGAGCCATTGGCTGGCCAGCGTAGATAAATTGGTGAGTTCTAGGTTCAATGGGAGACTCTGATTCACAGAATAAGATGCAAAGGAGTTGAGGAAGAAATCCTGCTGTTAGATGTTGTTCTGTTCGCTGTGAACATGTGTTTTTCTGATTGGTTGATAAATAAAACACTGATTGGCCAGTAGCCAGGCAGAAAGTATAGGTGAGTAAGCAGAAGAGGAGAATTCTAGGAAGAGGAAGGATAGAGTCAGGAGACGCCAGCCAGACACAGAGGAAGCAAGATGACAAGACAGAACTGAGAAAAAGTACCAAGCCACATGACTAAACATAGATAAGAATTATGGGGTAATTTAAGTGTAAGAGCTAGTCAGTAATAAGCCTGAGCAAATGGCGGAGCAGTTATAATTAATATAAGCCTCTGTGTCCTTACTTGGGGGATGCAAGTGGGAGAGATTTGTCCCGACCACCAGCCGGCCAGGACACAGGAAAACTTCTGACTACAGACCAGGCAAAAAGACACATGTGTCATAAAGGCAGACAGGTGACTGGGGCAGGTCACAGAAAGGTGACTATTGGGGGAGTGGGAAGAGAATCTGCCAAAACACTGCACAGAACTGTGCTGCTCAGTTTCTGTCAGTTTGACCCAAATCTGGATACACCTGGGAAAAGAGAGCTTCAGCCAAGGAACTGCCTCCATCAGATTGGCTTGTGGGCATATCTGTGGGGCATTTTATTGACTTCTAATTAATGTAGAAGGGCCCAGCTCATTGTGGGCAGTGCCATCCCTGGGTAGGTGGGCCTAGGCTATATAGGAAAGGTAGCTGAGCAAGCCAGAAGTAAGCCAGTAACCAGCTTTCCTCCATGCTCTCTACTTCAGTCCCTACCTCCTGGTTCCTGTCTCATCCTCCTTCATTAATGGACTGTAGCCTGTAAGGTGAAATGAACCATTTCCTTCCCAAGTTGTTCTGGGTAGTGCTTTATCCCTGCATCAGGAAACAAACAAGAACAAACATCTTTCTTGTATATTGATTTTTAAAGTACATATGAACAACAAAAATGGACTGAACTCAGCAGGTTGTATTTATATATTTGTGCACACACACACATACATTTAACACTAATAATCAGGGAGGAAAAGACTTTCAATCTGAGAGTGGAAAGACATGGACAGAGTTGGAAGGAGGGAACTTAGGAGAGGCTTGGAGAAGAAAAGGGGAGGGGGAGTGATACAATTATATTTTAATTAAAATGTATAAAAGTTAATGAATAAAGGCAAAAATAAAACAGACCTGGATAAGGATTGAAAAAAAGAGCATTTATTATTATTATTATTATTATTATTATTATTATTATTGGGACAGGGTTTCTCTGCATAGCTTTGCACCTTTCCTGGAACTCACTCTGTAGCCCAGGCTGGCCTTGAACTCACAGAGATCCACCTGCCTCTGCCTCCCGAGTGCTGGGATTAAAGGCGTGCGCCACCACCGCCCGGCAAAAGAGAGCATTTATGAGGAAAAACCTGGCCAAAGATAAACAGAAAGCAAAACAGAAGAGCAAACCCATCACATTCAGTCAGGAAAATGCCACCCACAGACCCAGTGCCCACCTTCCCTTTCTTCTTACTGTTATTAGTAATTTATATTTTTATAGAAATCAAAAATCCCTGTATGAACCACAGAATTACTTTATACATTAATCTGATAGAGGCAGTTCCTCGGCTGGCACTCCAAAACTATGCATGATAAAGGTGGTGTGTGGTGCCTACCTGTCTCATTGAGCTATACAGGACTGTGTTCGTGGGAGAATTAAGGAAGAGGTTAATTCAGCAGAGACCTTGGAAACAGGATGGAGAGTTAGTAGCTTTGCTGAACCTCATGGAAAGATGCTATCTTTGCAGTGTAGGAGGGGCCCTGGTAGATAAGAAGGATTTAGAAGTGTGTAAATCAGGTTCAGAAAATGCTAAAGCAATTAAGAGAGTGTTAGTATAGGACAAAGAAGCCAAAGGAGTTTGTTTGGGTCACTCCAAGATAAATGCAGCAAGATTTGTGCTGCACCAGTGTTCTTGGAGAGAAAATGATAGAAAGCCAAATGCTGTGCTAACCAGCTCCTGGAAAGCTTTGGAGCCTGAGCAACAGTTCCCATAAGTCATAAGTGATAAAATGGTGCAGGTGCAGGTAATTAAGCTTGTTTTAGGGGTGTCAGTTATTGCCCCCATGAGAATGCTGTGAACATGTACATTCTGCAAGAATGTACACCGGGGTAGAGATTACTTGTCCTACCCAGTGCCCTTTTAGCCAGCAGATGAGACCAATAGAAAAGCAAAGTGCTGGCTGAGAGCCTGCTTCAACAAGGATGCCGGCTCCAGAAGCAGCAGACATGGCAGGCTGGAGTTGACCTTCTTCCCTCTTGAGGCTGAGGTGGGCCAAGCAGTACAAACCAGCCCTACTGTGACCATCAATGATGGGATGATACGTTGTGGTTCTGCAACAGCATCGCCCCAGGATGAGATGACTGGATGGCCCATGAAGAATGACTGTGGATTGTGTAAAGCTTGATGGGGTAGCATCCTCCATGTACGACACTGTACTCAACACTACTTTTGACCAAACAGTTGATACAAGTGATAAGATCTTTTTTTAGTGTTATACTGGACCTTGATAACATTTCTTTTTTAGTATCTCCTTGACTATCAAAAACCAATTTGTACTTGCTTAGAGTAAAGAGCAGTGACTCTTCCAAATTTTTCCCACCCTCTCTAAAAAGCTTTATTTTATGTGATGTTATCCTGTGAACTTTTTTTTTAAAAAACATATTTGTAAAAGTATCTGTAAAAATAGTAAAATTAGTAGCTAAGGAGTTTGAATGAATGTACCCGTGTGAGTCGAAAGGGTACTCACAGGAGCCCTAAGATTGATGGATAAAAATACCAGAACCAGGTTTAGGCTACTTCCATGTGGGTTGTTGGACAAGGAGGAACCTGAGGTTCCTCAAAGCACAGAATCTACTGTTATTACTGTTAGTTGCATGCCAGAACTAGATTGTAAGTTCTTTTTGCTAAAGGTACTGCACAGTTTGGCTAGATAACAGGGAGAAATCAGCTGAGGTGTGTCTAAAAGCTTATGCTCTGATAAGTAGCTTCAAAGTACCTGAAGGTGGGTTCCTGGGGAATCTAACAATCCTTCTTTACTAACTAACCAATCCATGGACTCTGCATACTATAGTGCCAACATACCATGTAACATGTGTGAACTGGTACAATAGTGGGATGAATGTTATGGGTATAACCAATTGCTTTCCACCATGTCAAGTACTTTAAGTGGGGGCAAACATGGCTGAGGAGGCCATAGGTCCCAGTGGGGAAGTAACTACTATTGTTTTGTTGAGTGATTGTGATGTGCCCATCAAATTGCCTTCTAGACATTTCTGTTTATGCTCATAGATTCTGCTGTTGTCAGCCTTGGTTGATCATGGAGGGAATTTATTTTCTGTGCAGTGGGGAGTGTACTATATAAATTCATAACTGCTCAAGCTCCCATTTGCTGTGGCATAGTGGCCCAATACTCACTCACAAATGGAGGAAAGAATCTTAGCCTCATAAGTGAAAAGTCCACTCTCGCACAGGTGAGGACTCAGAAAGGGGGCATATCTGAATCCCCCAGCACAACTTTCAGGCAGTTCAGCTGTTTACTCTTTTTATCATCTTGGAGTGGGCTTGTGGATATTGTGAGTTCTTAGCTTCTGAGCCTTGTAAGTTTCGTGACCTTCCTGGGATTTGAAGTTTCATGAATTTTCTGAGTCTTACGAACCTCCTTCTCCTTGGAGAATGTTTCACTTCAGAGGAAATAACTACCCAGCACCCAACCCTTCCTTCCAACTCTGCCTTTCTTCCACTTCTTTCCTCCATTTGTGACTGGATTGTCACAATCCCATTGCTTAAGGATACTTTAGGATACAACAATGGGATTGTGACAATCTAGTAGTATGTTTTTCTCTTCTAAATTTTTTGCAGTCTTTAAATTTCTTCCTCCCTCCCTCCCTCCCTCCCTCCCTCCCTCCCTCCCTCCCTCCCTCCCTTCCTGTTTTGGGGGACTGAATTCAGGGCCTCTCTTGGGTGTTAAACACATGTTTACCACTGAGTTATAGTCCCAACCATATATTCTTTAAGTTTTCTACAATGAACAGGTGTTACTTTTATGATTTTAATACATTGTTCTGTTTTTAACAACAAAAACCCAAACTAAACAAATAAATCTGGCTATGTTATGATTCTTCTGTCTTTCTCATACCTATTATCTAATCTATATGTAAATCTTGTCAGTTTCTCCTTCAAAATACACTGCCTCCCACTACTTCCTCTGCCTATACACTAGTAGAAGCAGGGCTCATCCTTTTATGCTTGATGAGCATCCTCTGGCACAGGCTCTTGGTGATGTGGCCTTTTCTTTTCTCACTGGCTTTGTCTCCCACTACTTGCTTCCCCATTCCCACACCTTGCAAATATTCCTCTTTCACACAGTTGTGTGGTTTCTGTGCCAGGGCATTAGCGTTTGCTGTTTATGCCTGAACTGCTCACTTTCCTAGATGTCTACCTTCTTATCCATCCTTATTATTTTTCTTCTTGGTAGTTGAGTAAGCAACAGACCACGTTTTTCTGTTCCTGCTTATTTTCTGTCTTTCTTATGCTTATGTTCCTTCCTCTCTGACACTCAGAATGGACACTTGGCTAGCACATACCAAGCGATTTGTAAGTATGTATGGAATGAACACATCTGTCTCCTGTGCAATGCATGATTTCTACAGTCTGGCTGAGCAGGGTCCTGGGGGAGAGGGAGGGGTCAGGCTCTAGCTCCTCACGGCTGCCACCGGCCTCTCCTTTGTACGGAGTCAATCCTTTCCTGTTCTATGGCTATGTTTCTGTTCCCTCAGAAATTACAATCAGAAAATATTTGTGGGGTTAGCTGATTTTAATGACAGTTTTCTGGAGAAAGTGTAGAGGAAAAGAAAATAACTTTGGGGCGAGCAGTGGTCCCAGCACACTTGAGACTCCCTCCTGTGCCCCTGTCTGCTGCTTTTCTCTTTTCTTTTTGGAGAAAGTTAAAAAATTTCTTCTCTTACCTCAGAGAGAATCTTCCCTCTCTTTCAAAGCAGTGATCCCAGCCAACACCTGGATCTGGGATGAGGGGGAACACCAAGAGTCACAAACACTCTTGTGACACCATCCCCCACTCCCGAGAATCCTGGGGCCAGTTGCTCCTATTATCTACATACCATTATCTCTACTATTCTGTATTCATTATTAAAGGAGAAAATTAAGGTCAAAGAAATTATTCTGTCAAGTACCCAAGCGCAAAAGAAAGTCAGACAGGCTTCAGGTCTGTTTTCCATGAAAATTAATTCTCACGGTACAAGAGAATGTCTGTTTCTCTTTCCACCAAGTTTAATAGTTTTCATTTTCTTTCTTTCTAAAATTTATCTTATTTATTTTTTTACTTATTTATTTTGGTGTGTGTGTGTGTCTGTGTGTGTCTGTGTGTGTGTGTGTGTCTGTGTCTCTCTCTCTCTCTCTCTGTGTATGTGTGTATGTGTGTGTGTATACCCTATGTATTCAGGTACCCATGAAGGCCAGAAAAGGTATCAGGTCCCCTGTAGCTAGAGTTGCATATGATTTTGAGCTACTAGTGTGGGTGGTGAGGACTGAACTCAGGTTGTCTGAAAGAGCCATAAGCACTCTTAACCACTGAGCCATCTCTATAGCTTGCTCCTTTTCCTGTTCTGACTCTTCTAGGGAATGTGATATCTTTTTTATTAAAAAGTAGATTATGGCCAGGCGTTGGTGGCGCACGCCTTTAATCCCAGCACTCGGGAGGCAGAGGCAGGCGGATCTCTGTGAGTTCGAGGCCAGCCTGGGCTACCAAGTGAGCTCCAGGAAAGGCGCGAAACTACACAGAGAAACCCTGTCTCGAAAAAAAAGTAGATTATGATATATCTATGCTTGCTTTAATATCATTTCCAGTTACTTAATTCTTCCCCCTCATAACTGTAGACATGGAAGTAGTTTGAGCATGTCCCCATTTCCTGCCTTCTCCAGCTCTGATCCTTTTATAAGTAGTTGAGCCATGAGTTCTAGGACACACATTTTCACACTTGACAATTGACAGTTGATGGTGTGTAGCTGGCACGACACGTGTTGAGCTTGCTGTTTTTGGCGAATTTTTAAAGTGTTTGGAAAAATGTGACATTGAAGCAAAAAGATCTTGTGCACAAAGATGTGACTGGGGAGGAACAGACAGCAGGGCAGAGACTAGCGCTGACGAAGCAGATGTTCACTGCTGGGAAAACAACCGCAGTTATAGGTTACTTTTCTGTTGCTGTGACAAAGTATCACAACCAAAAGGGACTCATAGAAAGAAGGGTTTATTTATGGAGAGAGAGAGAGAGAGAGAGAGAGAGAGAGAGAGAGAGAGAGAGAGAAAAAAAAAAGGGGGGGGGGGGGAGGGAAGCAGCAATTGGCCGGAATGGGAAGCTGGTAGATCAGTCTCAACCATACACAGGAAACAAGGAAGGCAAACAGGAAGTGAGGTCATGCTATAAACCTCAAAGGATGCCCCCCTCAGTGAGGTGCTGCTTTCAGCAAGGCCCCCTTAAAGGTTCCATAATCTCCCCAAACAGTATACTAGGTGTGTGTGTGTGTGTGTGTGTGTGTGTGTGTGTGTGTGTGTAAAATCAAGTGTTTAAGTACATGAGCCCATAGGGGCCATTTCTCATTCCAATCAAAACATTCTGGCCCTAACCTCCTAGGCTCATTACCATATCATAATACAAAAAAATGCATTTAACCAAACATTAAAAATCCCCACAGTTAAAAATTATAAATTAATTTATTTTTATTTTGTTTTGCCTGATGTGTGTCTGTGCACAATGTGCGTGCAGTGTCCACAGAGGCTGTATGAGGGCATCAGATACCCTGGGACAGGAGCTAAAAGCTGGTGTGAGCCACCATGTTGGTGGTGTTGGCAATGAAACCTGAGTCCTCTGGAAGAGAATTCAAAGCTTTCCACTGCTGAGCCATGTCTCAAGCCCCCAGAGATCCCATAGTCCTTAACAGTCTCAACACTGATCAGAAGCTTCTTTGGATCACGTTTTGCAGCAGCTTTTGTTTCCTAGGAGCAGAAAACCCTTTAGACTCTCCTTCACAAAAAGGAGGCTTAGTGGGTGGTGTCCTGCCCTAAGAGTGGGAAGCTTTTCTGTAATGGAGCTAATTTCCTGAATAATTCCAGTCTCCCCTTTAGCAAGGGCTTTGGCTCAGCATGAGGCCTCCTGGCACTCTTTTCCTTCCCAAACTGTATTATTTATTTATTTATTTATTTATTTATTTATTTATTTATTTATTTGTTTGTTTGTTTGTTTGTTTGTTTGTTTTTGTTTCCTGCTTGTTGCTTCAGTACAGAGCTGTATAAGAGTAACCATTAAGAACCACACCATGGACTTAATGTTGGCTGGCTTGAAATTCCCTCCAGGAAAGAAATTAGTTCATTACTTTTAAATCTAGCCTCAGGCAAATTCTTAGGACGAGAGTAGAAAGCAGCCAGATTCTCTGCCAAAATCTCACAAGAATGTCCTCTAGTCCGGTTGTTAATGAAGTCCTGGCTGCTGTCTGGAGCCTCGCGAGGTGGACTTTCATTGTCTGCTTTCCTCACAGCGCTGCCGTCTTCCAGACTCCTGCTAGAACAGCTCAGCTTAAAGCAAAGGAGCAGCCAACTGCTTCATGAAATTCAGGAAGGCCCTGCCAGTAGCTGAGGCTCAGTGATGTCCCTTCCACCACTTCAAGATACAGTGGTCTATCACATGCCAGTCTTTGCAAAAGAAGGAGCTGTTGCTGAATCCCTTGAAACAGATGGAGTTTAAAAAAAAAACAACAAAAAACAAACAAACAAAAAACTCAAGGTCAAAATATGGCAGTTGTACAATATAAAGATAATTTAATTGAAACAATTTTTTTTTCTTTCTGTGTGTCTTGCAATTGATGGAATCTTAGATTTAAGAAACCGTTATTGCTAACGTTATTAGTCAATAAGAGGAATATACTTTCTTCATATAATATCTTACTTGATTCTCTAACAAACCTGTATGGCACTTGCTTGCTTACTTTTGTCTTGACATCTTCTGATACTTTTCATGACTATAATGCCCACATGGCAACTGACAAATAATGACAGAATGTACAAGACACATCACAGGGCTGGGAGAACAGCTCAATCAGTAAATGGCTTGCTGCACAATCATGAGGACCTGGGTTGGGATTCCCAGAACCCATGTAAAAATGCTGGTGGCTGCATGCATCTGTCATCCTGTATCAGGATGGGTGGATATAAGCTGATGCCTGGAACTAGCTGGGAAGGCAGTCTTGCCACATGGTTAACACTGGGTTTTGTGAGAGACCCTGTCTCAAGAGATAAGGTAAAGAGTGAGCGAGGGAGACACCTGATGTCAGTCTTTAGCCTTTATGTGCATGCACACACACACTCACATGTGCACAGACACACTCCACCTCCACATGCATACTTACAATATAATATGTTAACCATGGTTATGCAACATAACCATATGTAAATTATAATGATATTAATCATCTACATGCAGCTGAAAAACTAGAAGCTCAGAGACTTAGTGATTTGAACAAGTACATAGACTGTAAGTAACAGAGTTGAATCTTGCCTTGGAAAAATGTGAGGACTCCATTGATCTACGAAAGTCTTGACATATCATATTTAATATATGATCTCTCTGGACCCTAAGAGAAGAAGCATACTCAAGCATTTTACCAGACTCATTCTGCATCTCTCTGGCCCAGTGTAGAAAACAGTCATTTAGTTCGATTCTTTGGGTTGTAAGAAAGCACCTTACAGGCTCCAGCAGGAAAGCAGATACAAGCCAGGTTTCAGAGGAAATCTTAGGTCCAGGTTCCTGCTATGTCTTAATCATGCTATCCTTAGTATGAGCTTCATTCTTAAACGACAGTAAGCCAGCTACAGCTATCACATGCCAGGAATCCAAAGGGAATCCCAGAAGTCCTATTGCAAAAGCTTCTGTATATCTTGTTAGTGTCAGACTGCAAGCTCATTCTTGAGTAGGTCACAAAGAAGGAAAACTGAATTCCCATTCTAGGAAATGCAACCTTTTGACAATGCAACATGATGTCGGTTGTCACCTACAAAGTTTGTTCCCGAGAACCATTTGCAAAAGGTTCTCTCTCTCTCTCTCTCTCTCTCTCTCTCTCTCTCTCTCTCTCTCACACACACACACACACACACACACACACACACACAATCTCAGAGTGTTCTAAGTACATGATTTTGTGTTGAGCTACATTCATAGTGGGCTGCAGAGGAGACACACTTGCAAATGAAGTGATATATATACATATATATATATGTATATATATAAATTGGGGTTTAGGTCATCTCCTGAGTTACAATCAACCTCTGTAAGCCAAGAAAATAAATTATTCAGAGGTTCTGTCTACATTTAAAACACTTGCCTCAAGGTGTGCTATTGGGAATGTACTTATTTTTTAATTGGTATCTACACAATTGTTCACTGTGCTATTTTCTTCTAACCCTTATACCAGATACACCTTGTACCATTCCTGCAACTAAACAGAACTTCTGAAGTTGCACTGTGGCTCCACCTCCAATTAACTTTGCAACAATGCTTCAATTAGTGTGAGATGTCCAAAACTCCAATCGCTGAACTCTCCACAATCCCAACAGAAACAGTAGAAGAAAACAAAAAGTTAGATGTATTCAACAAGAGATAAAACCAAGAAGACCTTGGCTGGTTGATAGCTGGATGACGGGATTGTATGCAGCAGCTGCACTGTTTGAGCTGAAGTGAGATCCTGAGTGGGTTACAGGAAAGACCTTGTGTTCTTTCAGAAGCCATTTAGCATGAAGCAGAGAGGAATGGAGTTGGACTATGACAAGATAATAGATTTCTCTGTCAGGAAAAAAAAAGCATATAGAGTCATTATTTCAAGGAACAAAGAATGCAAAGAAGACCTTTGTTCTGGAAAGCATTTGTAAGAATTGCATTAATCGTTAAGCAAAAGCCATGTGTGAGACTATCTGGAATACTGGCCCTGACTCCAACACTAAAGAAGTTAAATTAACTTCGATACTATGTGATATGTATATGACCTGCTACTCCCACAGTTTCCAATACCTGCTAGAAATCGGTGGTTTGGAAAACAGCAAATTTATATTTTACAATAAATAAAGTACTTAACAAGAAGAATACTTAGAAAGTGCTGTAAGCATGAACTTCACAGAAACGTCTTTGTTTTGAGAAAACAGACCTTGAAGAACAGCCCAACAGAAAGAGGGCAAAGAAGGTAGCAGACAGTTCGCAGGAGACAACATACAGACACCTGCCACTGTATCCAGCCCTGGGGATGCACAAATACAAAATAAAAGAAGCAACAGTTACTTCCAAGACACACTGCTGTAACAGGAAGGCAGCAGCCCCTGGAACAGCAGCTGGAAGTATGACTGGTCAGCTCTGTGCCACAGGTTGTTAATAGGCCACTTGAGAACTCCTGGTAGGCCCTGAATCGTATTCCCTTTGTGACAGTGGAGACTTTGTGTCCCTTCAGGGTAGGTCACCAAAGAGAAGTGATTCAGTGTGAGGAAAGACCTGGAGGTCAGGGCTCCTGCTTCATAGTTTGCAGGTCTTTCCATTGAATGGCGACAGGTTAGAGTGGCTAGCTTATAGCACAAGTTGATCCTATGTAAGTAGCTGATTTGATCTCTGCAGGAAATAGAATTCCATCATCTACTTAAACAGCACTTATCTTTAGTGGAGATTGAAGGAGCAAATCTTAGGAGAGAAAGCAGGTAAGAGAAAAGTTGGAGCTGAGAGTGTGGTGCTATTTCATAAGCCACTCCTTATGTGAGCCCCACCAACAGGGTCCACATGACATTTAATTTCATAAAGATAACTGTTAAAAAATGCAGTAACTATTATACAAGGGTTGAATGATGTCAGATAAACAAGGGCTGAATGATGTCAGATATCTTTGTGTAATTCTAAAATCTCGTTTCTGCCATTCGGCTTAAAATAGCTATTATACTCAGCAGAACAGACCGACGTAAGTTGTGCCTTAATGTTCAAATGCACATGATTCAGGAAGACTGCTTCCAGTTCTCTCTGATCATTTTTCTTTGATTTGATAACCTTTCTTGATGCAATTCTTCTTATATTTCTCCCTTTGGGTGGTGTCTTTCTAAATAGCCGTGTTATAATTGCCGCCAGAGCTCACTGATTGTGCATGACAGAAAGGGCCTTAAAGAAGATTATGCACAGCTCTGATCTAGCCCAGGGCTCACAAATCAAAGTTTCCCCCGTAGACAAGACACAGTGAAATTGAAAGTAACTACACTTTATATGGAAATTAACTGCTTCTAGAATGCACAATAGCTAAGCATATATCAAACCAAAGACAATAAACATACCAAATGTATTTCACATTTAGGTTATTCCCCTCCCTCTTTCTTCATATATATGTATATATATATATACACACACATATACATTTCTTCATATGTATATACATTTCTCAGTGTGTTCTATATCAAAAGCTTAAGTTTTTTTTAAAGCATTATCTTGTGTAGAGTTGGTATAGTTAAAAGAACTCAGAAAATTTCCTTTTTAAAATATTTCATTGAGACATTAAAAACAATTAGGGCCCAAAGCACTGATTTGAACACATTTTGTTCTGAATGCCTTTCTCTGAAGTAATCCTTTTCTTAATTTTTTTTTAAATTTATTTTAAGGTTTTTGAGACATAGTCTCACTCTGGGGTCCAGGTTGATCTCCATTTCATTCCTGCCTCAGCCTCTCAAGTGCTGGGATTACAGGCCTGAGCCACCTTGTCCCAGTCCTTTTCCGTCCCTGTGGCTGTCATGTGTCTTTAGACAGGCTTGAAAGATTGCTGTCATTCACTCTGCAATTATATATGGCCATGACTTAGCTCATTTGCACAGGGCATCGCTAACTCTTCTCTAAGCAACTGAAACCCTGATCTGTACCCTATTTTTAATCCTTTCCTTAGATGGGTCTCCCAGATTGTGGCCAAGCTCATGGACATCTTTATTTTGGTTTTGAGGGCATCAACAGAAAATGACTCAAAATACTTGAGGGATCAGCGACTACAATATGCATGGACTTCAAGGAGGGGGGATGGAGGGTGAGTTTATATTTGAGGACCAGAGCCAGAGCTGGCAAGTTTGCCTATGTCCATCTTAATGTCTCGACATGACTTTGACTTAAGCATACCTCTGTCTAATTCATTAGATGGGAAATATTTGCCTTTTTTTTCATTGCTTAAGAAAGAATATGAATCTTTAATTTTATATGATTTTCCTCCTTGTCCTTGACTGCATATTCAGACACATTATCTTTTGCTTCTCTCCCTCCCTCTCTCTCTCTCTCTCTCTCTCTCTCTCTCTCTCTCTCTCTCTCTCATCCCATTCTCACTCTTTCCCATTTCCACCCAAAGCACAGACCTTAATGGGTGTGACCTGAGTCCTCAGATGGTTATCGGTCTGAAAGATATAACAGGACTGCTTTGTGTGGTTCTCTATTTACGCTCTGGATTAATTATGCTGTAACTCTCTTTTTTTCCTGCTCATTGCTGCTTTAAACTCTACGTCTTTCTGCTCACACTTAGTTCCGCCTGCTGCAAGCCTCCTTCACGTTCGCTTAGTGAATTCTCATAGTGAGAGGTATCAGGGCTGCCTCCAACTTTTTGTTTTTAAAACAATGCTCCAGTAAACGACCTCACAGAAATTCATTTATTGGCCAGTGGCTTTCACCTCCTGTTTCACATGTATAGAAATGGGTCTGCTGGGTATACACATTGCTAATTTTCTAAATACCACAAATTCTCAAAGTGGCTTACCAATGTATGTTTCTGACTATAGTGTCTAGGTGCTTCATTTTCTCTACATCTCTATCAATACTGGATACTTTGCCAATGTAGACTCTCAATGTAGATCATGGTTTTTAAGTCTTTTTGTGCAAGCCAAGTTATATTAGGTGCTTCTGTCTGGTCCAGTCCTCTGTAGTAGTAATGGGTAGTGTCACCTGGAATATAATGTCTTTCCATTTTGCTTTCAGTAGGGGCAATGGGTTGGGGTGGTTTCCTTTCAATACAGTTTGTGGATAGAGTTAAGACCAACACTTTTAATGTTCCCTTTAAACATTCTCTACTCTTCTCCACTCTCTTCTTCTTCATGATTGATTGATTGATGATTGTTCTGTTTTATTGTCTTTTGTTTTGCTAAAGTGATGATATAAACCTGTTGTGCTGGGCAATGTTGGAAGGTTAGATTCATAGACTAAAAGCTCCGGCTTTAGTTTATGTCAAGCACATTAGTGTATTCACTTTCAGATCCCTGACTTCTCTGTCTACCTGGGATTTCCCCATTAGGCAAGATGTTTTAAATTTGTCTGCCTCCCTTGATTGCTTCTGGTACAGAGGGTTCCTCTTGCATCATCCAGCTTACTCCTGAAATCTTCTAGTTGACTAAAACCTTGACCTGTAGAAGTCATTCTGTGCTAGACCAACTGGCATGCCCCTCATAGGTGCTCCCATCTCTCTTTCGTGAAATTCTCTACCCTTTCCTGTACTTGGTCAGGGTTTTGTCACCCCTTATATGGCTGTATCTCATTTAATAAAACAAAATCATACCATTTGGCATTTTATTCCCAAAGCCCATGAGAGCACCCCAAATTAGTGAACACTTGGCAAACAGTTTCCAAATGAAAGATTTAATGAGCTCTTTACAGAGTGACAAACAAGGATCCAGAGAGATAGATATCACTTTCCAGAATACCATAGGCAATGGTGGAGGTGGAGCAAACCCACGTGTCTTGTTCCTTACTGCTTCCCTGAACACTGGGGAGAATCTCCTCTGGTTATCCTAATTGGTCCCTTTCTTCAGTATAAAAAATGGAGAAATTACGAAGGTCATCTTCCTAATGCAGGGAAACATTGTACCATACAGGGCTATGTATGTGGGTTCTAAAGCTTTCCTTTGCACTTCCGCTCCCTAAAATGCTGATTATATGGAGTAGGACTATGAATACTTCGGAATATAAATTACATGAAGAAAGCCATTATGGATCCCCAGTCTAGGAACAGATGTTTCCTAAATCAAAGATTGTATGTACTGATTTTCTAAAGCCAACAGAAATGACTATCTTTTTCTTTTACTCTTTTTCCTTCCATTTCTTGAGTATCAGAGATACAACAATGAAGTCATCATTTCTATCAAGAACCTTTGCCAAAGCCTCTACAATACTGAACACGTTGTTATGAAAGTATGTCCTTCTCGGTTTCAACAGGCCTTGAAGTGTTTTGCAAAAATCCTCCACCTACTTCATTTTTCTCCTTGACCTTGGGAGAGCATCACAGAGTTCCTACTACTGCTGAAGAGGAAAGAAACTGTTTCTTTACTTTTCTATCCACTTGGAGAGTAGTTCTGCTGTAGCTGATGATCATATGGCCATCAGCTCTAGGCATTTTCCTTGACACTTTGGAACCAGGACAGACACATTTCAGGGTGTGCATGGACGTGTACCAGGCGTCAGCAGCCAAATCCAGGGACTGTTCTGTCATTTACTGTTGGTGCCTTCTCAGTTTACACAGATCTCTGCAAGGACCATAGCTCCCACAGGCCCAAGAATGGAGTTCAGCATATTGGCAGCGATAATTATTATCTATGGAAATTGAGGATGCTCATATGCATAGAGAAGCTATCTACCTGACTGTGCAAATCTGGCAATACAGGGGAGACTTCTGATCTTCAGCTAGTATCATGTCACTGGGAACACAACTTCCCACCAGTCAAGGGTGACACACAGGCTGGGAGCATTCATGTTTAAAGCCATCAGAGAATCATAATGTTCGTTCGCATCAGAAGCAGACTAGGATTATATAATGCATGTGTATCTGTTTAAAACAAAGCAATTATCTTTCTAACAATGGTTTGGAAGCAATGGTGGGAAGGACCGAAAGTTTAGAAGGCAGGAGGTAGGGGTAGTAGTGGGATGTACAGCCCACGGTTTTGTTTCTAGCTGTTCTGGCTAGTTTCATGTCAACTTGACACAAGCTAGAATCATTTTGGAAGAGGGACTCTAAGTTGAGAAAATACCCCAACTAGATTGGCCTGTAGACAAGACTGTGGGCATTTTCTTTGTTGATGGTTGATGTGGGAGGGCCCAGCAGCCCACTGTGGGAGGTGCAACCCTGGGCAGGCTGTCCTAGGTCCTGTAAGAAAGGCCGAGTAAACCATGGGAAGCAAGTCAGAAGCAGCCCTTCTCCATAGTCTCTGCATTAGCTCCTGCCTCCAGGTTCCTGCCCCGCCCTTCTTCAACGATGGACTGTGGTATGGAACGATAAGCTTGAAATTAACCCTTATCTCCCCAAGTTGCTTTTGGTCGTGGTGTTTTATGACAGAAATAGAAAACCTAACTAATACTGAAATTGGTATCTGAAGTGGTGTACTGTGATCTGATCATGTTTTGGGGAAGCTGGTGGAAGGACTTGATAATTTTGGTCTGGAGAAGCCATTGAGTACTCAGGGCATCATGAGCTGTTGTGGGAACTTAGAAGATAATGGAGGCCTGGCTTGTGAAGTTTCAGAGGAAAGTTTGAAAGTCCTTTGAGGACTCTATTGGGGATGTTGATAATTTGAAGAGCCTGGCAGTGGTGGCACGTGTCTTTAATCCCAGCACTTGGGGAGGCAAAACCAGATGGATCTCTTTAACTGCAAGGCCAGCCTGGCCTACAGAGTTCCAGGACAGCTAGGGTTACACCAGAAACTTGTCTCAAAAAACAAACAAACAAAAAACCAAAATAACAACCAAAACCAAATAAACTAACAAATAACAACAAAACAAATCACTAAAGCAAAACGTCTGTTTTACTAGAGCAATTGATACTGGACAGCTGGGGCTGAAAAATCAGCTCTGATTAATAAGACACCAGCATCACTGAGACAAATTCTTCTTTTGGGAAATATTTCCTAGGGTCAGCACCCAGAAGCTGTGGGTCAGACAGGGCCAAGGCTGTGTCTCGTGCTAGCAGGTGAACTTGGTAATGTGCAAGTCTCACTGGTGGTATTTTAAAGATATGAAGGGGTCATGGAGAGCAGCCAAGGAGGCCATTAGTGAAGGTGCAACGTGGAAACCCCAGTATGGAAGGGGTCATGGAGAGGTGGGGTTAGAGTCCCTAAAGAGACCCCAAGAGAGACTATTGGTGAAGGTACAGCCTTGTTGCAGTGGAGACCCCAGCATTTTGGAGATGCCAGGATCACGGGACAATCACCAAGGACAGCAGTAGGTGTGGAATGGAGCTGGCCTAAGCCTACATGTGTGCCGTGAATAGCAGAGGCAGAAAAGTGAGAATTTTCAAGCCTTTTCAAGCCCAGAAGACAAGGAGTGAATCCCAGACATTGGGTTATTTACATAGTTGGAGTCTGGTTTATCTTGGTTCAGATTGTAACTGTGCCCTGGTTCATCCTCACTGGAGTAATAAAGTAGTTAACTTATTTTTGATTTTATAGGAATCCACAGTGAGAGACTTTGGAATTGTACAGATACTTTGGATAATTTCAGAGAAAATTGGTTATTTTATTTTTTTATTTATTTTTATGTTTTTAATTAAAATAGAATTACATCACGCCCCCTTTCCTTCCCTCCCATTATCCCCTCCTAGCTACCCTCCCTCAAACCCTTCCCATGCCCCTCACTCTCAAGTTGATAGCCTCTTTCTCTTTGATTTTGTCGCACACACATACATGTGTATGTACACACATGCACACACACACACACACACACACACACACACACACGAATGAATGCACACACCTACCAAGTCCATTTTTGCTGTTGTGTGTATATGGTTTCAAGACTGACCACTCTTCACTGCACAGCTAATAAGAGGGCTCATCCCCAGGGGAAGTTAATTTTCCTCCCAGAAGTTCATAGTTGCCTGTGGTCCTTTGTGTAGGAATGGGGTCTTGAAATTCTCCGCTTCCACGTTAACATGTCCATTAGTATTGTTTTGGTTCTGACCTTGTCTGTGCAGCCATTTCTGGGAGAGACTGTTTCACGGCACGTGTCTTGGTATTCTGATGCTTACAATCTTTCCATCCCCTCTTCTTTAAAACTTTAGATGTTTTAGAAAGACTTTGGACTTTGACACAGATTTTGGGTATTTTTAAAGAGCCTGAGCTTCTAAAATATTGAAAATCTGAAGACTGTGGTACTTTTAAAGTTATACTATGTTTATGTTGTGATATTAATATGAAATTTTAGGAATGAACAAAATAGTAAACAACAACAACAAAAAAAGAGGTCATTTTCCTGGCTGGTTTATGTCAATTTGATACACGCTTGAGTCATTTTAGAAGAGGGACTCTCAATTGAGAAAATGCTCCCACCAGACTGGCCTGTGGGAGAAATGAAATGGGAGGGCCCAGCTCCGTGTGGGTGGTGCCATCCCTGGGCTGGTGGTCCTGGGGGCTCTAAGATGGCAGACTAAGCAAGACATGGGGAGCAAGCCAGTAAGCAGTCTCCTGCATGGCCTCTGCATCAGCTCCAAGTTCCTGCCTTGAGTTCCTACACTGACTTGCTTTGATAATGGACAGTGGTGTGGAACAGTATGCTTAAAATAAACTCTTTTCTCCTCAGGTTGCTTTTGGCCGTGATGTTTTCTCACAGCAATAGAAAACTAAACTAAGACACTAACTCTTGGTAAGCCAGGACAAAACAAGCCATCTGAAAGTGACTATATTAGAAGTGAGGCTCTTCCAGCAGCAAGGTACTGTGTTACTTCATTGTGAACCACAGGCATGACTATCTTAAGACAGAAAGGCACAGTCTGGAATCATAACCTTAGACACATTAATATATCGTGCTATTTAAATAGTTACATGGTGTATAGATAGTATGTCTATGAACTAATGCATGTGAGTTAACTAGATGGTTAGGACTATAGAAATCACATATTTAAAAAATCTTTACTCTTAACCTGCATGTAGGATAATCTGAGAAATGGTAAGGTTCATTTGTGGAAGAGTACTATTTGCAAAATTTTAGGCTTATTTAGGGAAGAAATTAGCTCTATCTAAAAAAAAATATTCAGAGCTATTCAAAAGTAACAAAATATTTTCTGAATTTTATAAAAAGCTTCTTTGTTTATGGAAATATGTGATAACCATTTTCTAAGCATAATCAACATAATTGTTAATTTATTTTATAATTTCCTTTCTGTCATTCTGAATCTGTGTCTTATGAAGGGAGGAAATTATGGGGAAAAGTAATTCTTATCTAACCAGGTATTTGTTTCTTCTGTTTAGTTGCAGTTTGTCAATAAATCTAATATTTGACCTTCATTTTGGTCCGAATATAGCCAGTTTGCATGAAAGTAAACTGATACATGCATGCATTTATATGTTTATACATGAAGTAGATAGATAGATGATAGATAGAGAGATAGAGAGATACAGATATAACCAGAAACTTTAAGGCAAATTTAAAGAGAATTATTTATTTCAAATTTCATTTGTTTCTTTAATTCTTGGATCTGGATCACATAAAAGTAAAAAAAAAAAAACGATATCTTAGGTTTTTTAATGAGGTTGGCATCATGAAATGGCTGTTCTAAACATTTTCCTTTTCTTGGCTGAGGAAAGAGAGGCAGATCTCTGATATCTCAATCACGATTACTCCCCAGATGAAGCAGGTTTCAAAAGGACATCTTGTGCAGAGGCCCATGTATTGTGACCAACACACCACTGAAATCAGCAGCTCGTCTTAACTCTCCTTTTCAGTCCTTAAAGCTTGCCGAAGAAGGTAGAACCCCAGGGTTCTCTGGGTGACGTCTCCCAGAAGAAGAGGCGGTCGGTCCGAGCCTTTGCAGAAACTAGCTGTGCTGGTTCCCCATGTCAGCCCCTATACACTGGAGGGCTGCTAGGTTCTGGTGTCTTCTCAGGACTATAGCCTTCAGCAGGTAGGGCACGACAACCTTGGTTCCTCACATCTCCTTACAGGGAGCTGAGAAGGCCGCCTTTCAGCCTCCGGTTTTACCATGAACTATTTGGAATCTTTGAGTCTGAAGTCTGCCAGAATGTTCTACTTTTCATTTCTCCTCCTCCTTGGATGATGACTGTGGGCCCCAGGTGCCAAGCTGTGGAACATAATTGTCTAGTGATGGTGACATCTGGTTCGTTGGCAAGCGTCTTCCAGAGTTTTTTCCCAGTGAATAAACGATAGCTTCGAGCTGGGTGATAATAGAGCTTTGTCTCCTAACATGTTTTGCCAGGTTTATTTCAAATTCATAAGCTTATGCTAAGCATAAACCATGAACCAATGACTACCACTCTGCAAGTTTTCCTTCAGGAAATTTTGTTGCCATAATTAGTCGGAAATTAATTGTGCCACTAATTGGAAAAAAAAAAA
>CABHPH010041329.1:2500-10113 GCA_902168325.1 Peromyscus nudipes | reverse complement strand
ATATTTCAGATAGATAGGTAATCTTCAAATACTTCAAAGACCTACAGAATATGGCATTTAAAATGTTTTAAAAATTTAGACGTTCTGGACAATGAGACATGTCTGCTCCTGGCAGCACTGGATTTACTTCAGAGGAGGATGGACATCAAAGACACTCCATATGGAGTTTATCTTCACCTTGGCAAAAATAGCCATTTGGGCAAGAAACTGTTCTTGCCTGGACTGCTTGATCGACTGGACATGCAGGACCCATAGAAAGGTAACCACTGAACTTTGCTTGACAAAATGGTCCTTCAGGTTTCTGCTTTGCAGAGAAAACTGCCAGACATTCTACAGGACACAGAAAAAAATGACTGAGAGACTCTAGGCCTGTGAGCTGAAAACAGATGCCCCAACTTTACAAGAGAACTTTGAATGACTGTCTAGGCTGTCAGCTGTCTCTGTCTACCCTGCAAGACTCCCGAAAGTTGCTTACATCTTCTCCATTTCTCAGGTAGTATTATATCCTTCTGAGGTCTTTGATGTGGTTGAAGACTAGATAGTTGTAATTTCCTCAGTTATGATAAAAGATAAGTTAGATATAAAACCTTAAACTCATAAATATAAGATAGGATATCTTCTTTAATATTGTAACTATAATTCTTGCTCAATAATTGTTTTGTTATATGTAATGTTAAAGTTAAAACCTTCCTTTTTTAAAAAAAAAAAAAGGGGAAGTGCTGTGGATATTACTCTGTATCAATAAAGCACTGATTGGCCAGTAGCCAGACAGGAAGTATAGGCAGGACTAACAGAGAAGAGAAGAGAAGGAACAGGAAGGTGAAAGGAGAGAGACTGGCTGGAGCCGCAGCGAGGAGAAGAAAGATATAAAGTACTGGTAAGCCACGAGCCACGTGGCAAAGTAGAGATTAATAGAAATGGGCTAAATATAAGAGTAAGAGCTAGACAATGATAGGCCTGAGCTAATGGCCAAGCAGTTTAAATAATATAAGCGTCTGTATGTTTATTTTATAAGTGGGCTCGGAGACGGGCGGGACTTGGGAGCTGGAGAGAAGCTCTCCAGCAACACCATAGCATGAATGCTAAGCTGTCTTGAAATCTCCTCTGGTAAATTAGTTAGTTTATTATTTTTTAAATTCCACTCATTCATAATTTCAAAGCCCAAACAGAACACAGAGAAATATTTTGCCAAAGTAACACAAATGGCCTCTAGTCTGGTACCCAAGAGAGCTTGTGTGCCCAGCCTGTTATCTACTATTCTATTAACAGGCTAGCCCTCTGAGCTCTCATTTGAATTTTCTGTTAAGCTCTATTTATAGCATTCCAGGGCTTTTCTAACTTACATCTCTACATTCTTTCAAATTCTTCTCAAAACTAGTCCAGAAGCCTAAGAATCCCACAGTCAGATCTAGTCAGGACAGCTTCACTCTTGGTATTATTTTTGTTTTTTAGGATAATCCGGACTTTTAAGACACCGGGACAGAACACCTGACAGAACAATGTAAGTGGTGACCATGCATTTTGATTCATAGTTTCAGAGGTGTCTGAATGGCTCAGTGCACTAGGGCAGAATATCTCAACAGCAGAAGAATGTTCCACAAGCTTTCCTTCACTTCTAAGATCACAGGAACTGACAGCCCAAAAAAGAAGGTAGAAGATACAATTATTCCCCCAAACCTCCCCCATGTATCTACTTCTGCAGGTAGACCCCACTTTCTATGTTTCTAAATTTTTACAGAATAATATCACCAGGTGGAGACATGAGAGCATACCAATGGGTTATTCACTACCAAATGGTATAAGCCCTGAGGACATACACATACGAATAACATAAATGCTTTCCACATCTTATTTGTTCGTGAATAAACATGAGTCAGCACAGAGTCAACACACTGATCCTTGCAAGATTCAGTGTTCATATTCTCTTGACGATACGGTTGAGACAGAAATCAGTGAGGATAAAAGAGCTTGGGATTTGAGAATAAGAAGCTGTGTTAGAAGGCTACTACTTCTTACCCCTACTAGACAACTTATTGAACCACATTTTTCTCATCCAAGAAACAAGTATTTATTGATAGAGACTAGACATGAAACACCTGATCATAATAATTTTCTTATAAAGTTTCCTGGGAGATTTAATTTCATTAAGATTATTGATGAAGTACTTTACATGGTGTTGGCACACAAACCACATTCCATGCATGTTAGCAACTGTACCTATATTATACAAAGAGATTCATCATTGTTACAATCATAAATATTATTTACAGCATCCCCAAAGAACCTCCTTTCTTTAACTGAAAAACTACCATGATGTGTCTTTTGGGCATAATATATCAAGACATTTCAGTTTATTCTGTTTCAGTCTTTGTGTGTTGTTGAACAATGAATCTATACTATCATTTTCTACCTCAAATGTTCAGTTTTCTCTATTCTACCAGAGGGCATAGCTATATGTTTAAAATGATTGTATTCAAGGTCAAAAGGCTGTTCTTATTGAATAATGTGTAACTATCATGACATGCTTATCTGAACGCTTATGCTCTTTAGATAATGATTTGGAGAAATAAAATGTCTTTGACTTTGTATTTGTAGCGAAGCCCAAGAGAGTGAGAAGTGTCTCCTAAGACAGGGTAGTTTTTTATTCTCTTATGCTCGTCTCTAGACACATTTAGCTATACTTTGATGACAAGTATAAACCCTGAGCCAAGGCCAAGACAGTGTTACAGACTGGCAAACATTTCTATTCATAAGAATAAGCTGTGGCATGTGGTTAAGTGGCATGTCAAACCATCATATAACAAAACAATTTATACACTATAAAGTTCAACTATAGTACTAACCCTGGAACTGAACAGTTGTGCCCTTTTTCTACATGAACTCCCATAACCACTTTGAGATCAGCCCTATGGTACCCTCATCTCCACACCTGAGAAAACTGAGATTACTCACCCAGGATCACAAAACGAGTAGCTGGCAGAGCAATGACTCCAATTAAATCTATCCAGTTTGTAGGAATTCTTAGCTACTATCTTGCATGCCCTCATACTCAACAGAAGAAGTGTAGTTATAGAAATTCCCAGATATGTAATCTGACCATTGAGAAAGAAGAGCATTGAAGGAGAATTTAAACAAACGAACACAGCATAGACAGCAACAGACAACTATTTGGGTGAAGGTGAAGTAAGTCATAGGGATTATTAAGATATCATTTTTGATATGACAAAGTAAAGAAAAATATGCTTCTGTTGATAGATTTTTGCTGCTCTTAGTCTTGGTCAGAAAAGCTTCTTACTGCACTGGTAAATGGTGAAATACAAGAGTCATACCATTCACAGTTTTGAGAATAAGTATGTTGTGAATGCACATCAATAGACTGAACATCTTCATCAACCCCTGCCTCCCTCCAAGGTTCTAAGAACACCACAAGACAGTGGTAAAGTGAACCCAATGGTGTGGAGGGGTGCTGTTAAATTCTGATAGACAACATATGGTTATTGCAGACATGAACCCTCCCAGCAACTTTGGATACCTCTGGAAGGCCAGAACAAGACAGTTAAGAAAACTGAAATTGGCCTAAATCAGCAATGGACATAGATGGTGCCACCACCACCACCACCACCACCACCACCTTTTGAGTCTGTGGGGGGCAAAATCAACCAGGAGCTCTCCTGTAGCCCCCCAGTCAAGTACCATCATGATACAGCTGGGCAGAAAGAGGAAGTGATATAGCTGGGCAGAGAGAGGAAGTAAGATGGCAGGGCATAGAAAGGATATAGGCATGGGTATACAGGAAGAAGCCTTCTCTTTGGCTGAGGATTTCTTAGCAGTAAGAACATGGCTGACTTCTTTTTTTTTTTTTTTTTTTGGTTTTTCGAGACAGAGTTTCTCTGTGTAGCTTTGCGCCTTTCCTGGAACTCACTTAGTAGCCCAGGCTGGCCTCGAACTCACAGAGATCCGCCTGGCTCTGCCTCCCGAGTGCTGGGATTAAAGGTGTGCACCACCACCGCCCGGCATGGCTGACTTCTTACTGCTTCTCTGATCTTTCAGTTTTCATCCCAATATCTGGCTCCAGGTTTTTCATTAATAAGATCTTTTAAGATTTGTCTTACACCATCATACCAAGTGCTGCCCGAGATCTCTAGGCCTAGGCACGGGAGAGAGGAAAGGCAACATGACGGTGCCATCCATTATGGCTGGGACTGGCAGTATTCAACCAAGTGCCACCTGTGACCCAACCACAAGCCCTGGCGCTAGGCTGCTGGACACCATTGTGGTGAGAGAGTACAGGGTGAGGAGGTAGAAGAGAAGGAGAGGTGGAATGGTTTGTGGGCCGGGGAGAGAAGCAGATCTGGAGAGGTGAGGGTGGTGAGGAACGGGTTAACCTGAATGGCCAGCTGGCCACCAGAGTCCAGTGAGATGTCTGGACCTGGGCTATGGCTAAGGGGTAGGTCTTGCTCTGGAGCCCTGGAGCAACTGAAGGGACGTGAGTTGATGTCTTTGGCTCCTGTCATCTCTGGGGGCCACGCAGGGGCCTGTGGTGGGGCTATGTTGGTGTTCAAGAGCCACGCTGCCACGGGGGCAATTCCAATATGGGTGGCCTGCACAGCCACCTGGGGCCTCAGTGGCAACCTGGCCTCTGCTGTGTGGAGGACCATGTCTGGATCTGTGGTTCTGCCATAGCCAGGGTCTGTGTTCACGTCCCTGGCCCACTGCCACCTACGACCATGGTGACATCTGGGCCCAGGCTGCTGCCTAGGACCATAAATGGGTCTGTGGTCTTAACACATTCAGGATCTGTATTGATGTCCATGGTCCACATTGCCACCAAAGGCCACATAGGATCTGAGTGGCAACCTGTGGCCATGAGGGCATCCAAGGGCCATGCTACCACTAGGGACATTTTGGTCTGAGTGGCCTGCTCCCAGGGTTATAGTGTCACCTGGACCAGGGCTGCTGCAGAGAGCCATGTCTGGGTCTGTGGTCATATAGCAGCCAGGGTCTGAATTGATGTCCTGTGCTCCTGTTACCACTGAGGGCCATACAGAGGACCAGGGATCTGGTTTGCCACTTTGGAACATGCCACTGTCCAAGGATCATGTCATGCTAATCTGGGTAGCCAGTGTCTGGGCACAGGCCACTGCATAGGGCCATGTCTGAGTCCATGGCCCTGTGGAGGATGAGATCTGGGATGGTGTCTATCCATGGCTCCAGTTGCCACCAAGGGCTCTGTGGACACTCAGAGTCTGGCCACTCACCTAGGACCATGCTGATGCCCAGGAGTCATGCTGCTACCAGGGTCATGTTGATCTGAGAGGCCTGTGCTGCCGTGTCTGGGTCTGTGGTTCTGCTGCAGCTGAGGTCTGTGGTGATGTCCATGGCCAGTGTTAGCACAGGGATCATTGGAGCTATGTTGTGCTGAGCCAGTCCAGCCCATCACTGGCCCTGGGATGACTGGTCCTGCCCCTCCCTAGGTATTACAGCAGGCAAGCTTGCCTTACCCCTCAGAGGAGAGCTTGCCTCTTCCAGCCTTCAACTTGATATGTTATGTTTGAGTGATATCCATAGGAGGCTTGCCCTCCTCTGAATAGAAATAGAGGAAGAGAGGAATGGAGGTGGGCAGAGGGAAGTGGGCTGGGCTGTGAAGAGAAGAAGGGGAAACCCAATTGTCATCAGAGAGGCTTCCTCCAGCAACTGATAGAAACAAATGCAGAGACCCATAGCCACACATTAAGTGGAGCTTGGGAAATCCTGCAGACTTGAGGGAGTAAGAACTGTAGGAGCCAGAGGGGTCAAGGAACCCACAAGAAAAACCACAGAAGGAACTAACCTGGGCTTACAGGGGCTCACAGAGACTGAACCAACAGCCAGGGTACCTGCATGGGACTGACCTAGGCACTCTGCATGTGTTACAGTTGTGTACCTTGGTCTTCTTGTGGAATTCCTAATAGTGGGAATAGGGGCTGTCTCTGACTCCTGCTGGCTTTTAGGACCCTACTCCTCATACTGGGTTGCCTCTTCCAGCCTTCAACTTGATATGTCATATTTGAGTGATATCCATGCTCTTCTCTGAATAGAAATAGAAGAAGAGTGGAGTGGGGGGTGGGCAGAGGGAAGGGAGGACTGTGAGAAGGAGGGGAAACTGTGGTCTGGTTGTCAGATAGATAGATAGACAGACTGTGAGATGATAGATAGATAGACATATAGATGATAGAGAGATATATAGAGATATGTAGATAGATGATTGATAGATAGATAGATAGATAGATAGATAGATAGATAGATAGATAGATAGATAGATAGATAGATAGATAGAGATAGATAGATAGATAGATAGATAGATAGATAGATAGATAGAAGACAAAACCAAAAAATTCAACAAACAAAAGCAGTACATTAATAATAAATTTTTTACAAAGACCCTGTTGCTGAAGCTATCACATATTTACATCATGCAACATGGAGAAATCTAGTTAGGTGGAGAAAGTGAGGGATGGTGGGTGTGATTAAATTCACTGTATGCATCTATGAATTTTTCAAACAAATAGTATCCCTCCTCATCCTTCTACTTTTGCTTTCAAAAATCCAGATCTGTTTACATCATGAGGCCAAATCCTACCCTTGTTTTCTTAGCTCCTAGATCATCTCTCATATTCTTTTAGTTAGTGTGGATATATTTCCTTTTTTACCTTATTATTCAGGATCTTCCTAACCAGGCTAGCAATGTGCTTTTTCTTTTTCTTCTCTTCTTGTTTTTAAAGATTTAAGTTTTAGTTTTTGTGTGGAGTGTGTGTGTGTGTGTGTGTGTGTGTGTGTGTGCATGTGGTATGTGTGTATGTGTGGTGTGTATGTGTTGTGTGTGTAGTGTGTGTGTATGTGTTGTGTGTGTAGTGTGTGTGTGGTGTGGCATGTGTGATGTGTGTGTGGTGTGTGTGTTGTGGCATGTGTGTGTATGTGTGTGTACGTGTGGTGTTGTGTGTATGTGGTGTGTGTGTGTGTGGTATGTATGTGGTATGGTGTGTGTGCTGTTTGTGTATGTAGGATGTGGTGTATGTATGGTGTGTGTGTATATGTGATGTGGTGTGTGTGTGGTGTTTGTGTGTGGTATGGTGTGTGTGTGTGTGTGTGTGTACGTGCATATGAGTGCTGTGCCTGAGGAAAACAGAAGAGGGCATTGGATCCCCTGAAGCTGGAGCTGCAGATAATTGTGAGCTCTCTACCATAGATCATGAGAACCCAACTCAATCCCTCTGCAAACGGAATATGTGCTCCTAACTTCTAAGCCATCTCTCCAGTCCCACTTCTGTTCTGTAGAAAACCCGTGATTGTCCCTAGATACCTTAAATTGTTACTCCTTTGCCTCTGTAACATCCATATGCTAAGGGAGGCTTGAGTGAATATACTCTTCCTAATGAAAGAATTCTTGGAAATCTAATGTGGTGCTCATCGAAATTACCTAATAGTAATAGAACAAAATATGCCTGTCTTCTCTTGTTGCTCCTCTAACTACTGCATTTCATTGCCTTTTCATATTTGAATTAGAGCAAAGAGAAGTATATGTTCTCCATGATTCTTCGTAATCGTCCAACTTTTGCTCTAGTACAGATGAGCAA
>CABHPH010041328.1:0-15939 GCA_902168325.1 Peromyscus nudipes | reverse complement strand
AAAAAAAAAAAAAAAAAAAAAAAAATCAATAAGACAAAATATACCTCCAAAAAGCAAAATGGGGCAAACAGTCTATAATACCATTATGGTAATTTTGGGTCAGGCAACTACTCTTAACCATGGGGTCAACACTGAAGTGTGGTTAGTTGTTGGAGCCCACTGAGGTTTCCTAGTGGCTTTACCCAGCAGGACTGCAGAAGAGGATGATTGGACCACAGGCCTGAGTACCAGGTGTTTGGTATGGTTTACACTTGGCTATGTCTAGCAAGGGGGAGGTCTTTGCCCCTCCCCTTGGCATTGTTATAAAAAGCCCATGGAATAAAGTTCTGGACTGTTGGATAAGGATCCAGGCCCACCTGAGGCTTTCCTGTGTTTCTATATATTTCCCTCCCCCCTTAATTTCTGTCTAAGTCTCTTATCCCTCACTCCTGTGGTAAATAAATGTGGGAGCTGGTCTCCTAAGTTAGTGTAGTCAGTGAGGCTCTATTGGAGAAAATTAATTTTATCTTTGCCTGTGAGTGTAAGACGAATTTCTTTTTTTTTTTTTTTTTTTTGGTTTTTCGAGACAGGGTTTCTCTGTGTAGCTTTGCGCCTTTCCTGGAACTCGCTTTGGAGACCAGGCTGGCCTCGAACTCACAGAGATCCGCCTGGCTCTGCCTCCCGAGTGCTGGGATTAAAGGCGTGTGCCACCACCGCCCGGCCGAATTTCTTATTAATAAAAAAAAAAAAAACCCTGGAGCCAGATATTGGGGTAAAAACTGAGAGATCAGGGAAGCAGAAAGAAGACAGCCACATTCTTACCACTAGAAATCTTAAGCCAAAAAGAGAGAGCTACTTCCTGTATACCGACACCTATATGCCTTTCTGTCCCTGCCCTCTTACTTCCTCTCTCTGCCCTGCTACATCACTTCCTGTCTTTCTGTACAGAACTCCAGATCTCCATGGTTAGTGCGGGGATTAAAGGTGTATGTCACCAGGTCTGGCTCTGTTGCCAGTGTGACCTTCAACTCACAGAGATCCAGATGGATCTCTGCCTCCCGAATGTTAGTATTAAGGACTTGTGCTACCGTTGCCTGACTTCTACGTTTAATATACTGGCTGACTTTTTCCTCTGATCTCCAGATAAGCTTTATTGGGGTGCACAATTAAAATATCACCACATGTGAGTATCAATTTCAGATAGCTTCTTGGTCAGGGGTGAGATCCTGTGACTACTTACTCCTTTCAGTGATAGCACCCCATCCCGACTGAAACTGTTCTGGTCCTGGGGGTGCTCTGAAAGTTTGAATTCATATGTCCATCAGTCCTGTTGTGTCTGGAGGGCGGTATTTCCTTGGCACCTTAGAGTCATCCACACCCTTTGTCTTTTACAATCTTTCAGTCTCTTATTCCACATACATCCCTGAGTCCTGCGGATGGGAGAGTGGATTAATGAAGAAATCCCATTTAGGACTGAGTGCTGTAAATTCTTTAAGTCTCTGCATTGTTCAGTATTCAGTGTCTGTGTTCTTGTCTTAGTTATAGTTCTATTGCTGTGAAGAGATACTGTGACCAAGGAAACTCTTATAAAATAAAGCATTTAATGAGGGGCTGGTATAAAGTCTCAGAAGGCTAGCACATGATCATTACTGTGGGAAGCAGAAAGGCATGGTGCTGGAGCAGTAGCTGAGAGCTTTACATCCTGATGCATAGATAGCAGGCAGAGAGAGAGAGAGAGAGAGAGAGAGAGAGAGAGAGAGAGAGAGAGAGAGAGAGAGAGAGAGAGAGAGAGAGAAAGAGAGAGAGAGAGAGAGAGAGAGAGAGAGAGAGAGAGAGAGAGAGAGAGAGAGAGAGCTCGCCTTGGCCTGACATGAGCTCTTGAAACCTCAAAGCCCAATCTCAGTGACATAACTCCCTCAACAAGGTCACACCATCCAATCATTCCCAATCAGTTCACCAACTTCAGATTAAACATGCAAATATATGAGCCCATGGGGGCCATTCTCATTCAAAGTACCACATTCCACTCCCATTCCCCCACAGGCCTGTCACTATATCATAAGGCAAAATGTATTTAGTTCAACTTCAAAAGTCTCATTGTCTTTCACAGTATCAAGCATGCTAAAAAATCCAAAGTCTGATGTCTCTTCTGTGACTCAAGGCAATCTCTGAAATTCAACACCTTATAAAATCGAAATTAAAATGCAGATTACATGCTTCCGACACACAATGACCCAGTTTATACATTGCCACTCCAAAAGGGAGGAAAGTGAGCATAGGGAGGAAATACTGTACTAAAAGCAAGACAGAAAACCAGCAGTCCAAACACCATAGTCTGCATTTCCATGTCTGATGTCAAAGCACTTTTCAGAACTCCAACTCATTCTAGCTTTGTTGACTGCAACCCGCTTCTCTCCTGTGCCAGTTCCACACCTGGCCTGCCCCTCTCCTTGGCATTTATCCCATAGCTGTCATTTCCAACATCTGGAGGTCTCCAAAGCAATCCAAGTTGCACCTAAACAACTTCATTACAATGGCATCTTTGGGCTTCCACGCAGTGACAACCCTGCCAAGCATCTGGCCTCAGCAGGTTTCCTTAACTGAGGAAGGTTCCACAATGTGTTTTCTGTATCCTCCTTGACTTTAAAGCCAGAATCTCATGGCCAACACTACCAAGTTCTGCTTGCTAGTGCTGGATCCTGAACCCCAATCTGTCTTACATTTGCACAAGCTTTATGTTCTTGTTGGTTTCCTTGGCTGCTCAGTTTTCCTTTAATTCCTGCTCAGAAGCTGAAGTTTAGCTGCATGGGATCTTGCCCTGAAGGCACTACCTCCTTTATTCTACTTACTATCCTGTCTTTCTTTAAACTTTTTCCCTCCTTGAGCTCCAAGATTCCATTTCCTGGTACTCCTTTTCTCCTCAAGCTGTGCATTGTGTGCTTTTTGTTGTTTGTTTGTTTGTTTTGCCCTGTTTGCTCCTTTTTTTTTTTTTTGTAGATCTGCATTACAGTGGTCACTAGTAACCTTGTGACACTATCAATATTAGGCTGTCTTGAAATCTCTGCTAATGAAATGAATCCAAAACTCTTCAGTTTTGCCTCAAGCACATTTTTAAGACTGAATGAAAAAAGAAATAAAAAAAAAATAAGGACATGACTGTTTCTAGGTATGGTGGAGGAGAAGGTTTATCGTAAATAAAACAGAGATTATAGTCAGAGGCAGGGATATCTAGGAGTGTCCAGAGTGAACATGCCCCTGAGCCTGGCCATATGAGGACATGGGGGAGGGAAAAAAGCAAAGCCAGGAGACTAGGAAACTATTTGTCCCAGATTCGAGACCTAACAAGGACAAGGGCCAAAAGCAGCCACATTCTTTGCCAAAATATCTCTATTTGCCAAAATGGTCTCTAGGCTACTTGCTGATATTCCTCCCCTCTGATATCTCTTGGGCTAGTCCTACATAGTCTGAAATGCCTTCAGTAATACTGTCTTCTTTGGTCCTACTGCCATGACACATTAAACCCCACAGAAAGAGTTTGTGGTGGTTTGAATGAAAATGACCCCCATAGGCTCATAGGGAGTCACAGTATTAGGAGGTATGGTCTTGTTGGAATAGGTGTGGCCTTGTTGGAGGAAGTGTGTCACTGGGGGTGGGCTTTGAGTTTCAGATGCTTATGTCATGGCCAGGATGTCTCTCTCTTCCTGCTGTCTACTGATCCAGGTGTAGAACTCGTGATTCCTTCTCCAGTACCATGTCTGCCTGTATGTGGCCATGCTTCCAGCCATGATGACAGTGGACTACGCCTCTCAACTACAAGCCTGCCCCAATGAAATGCTTTCCTTTATAAGAGTTGCCAATGTCGCCGGGCGTTGGTGGCACACGCCTTTAATCCCAGCACTTGGGAGGCAGAGGCAGGCAGATCTCTGTGAGTTCGAGGCCAGCCTGGGCTACCAAGTGAGCTCCAGGAAAGGCGCAAAGCTACACAGAGAAACCTTGTCTCGAAAAACCAAAAAAAAAAAAAAAAAAAAAAGAGTTGCCAATGTCATGGTGTCTCTTCACAGCAATAAAACCCTAAGACAGAGTTCAACTACTTTTCTAGTTCATAGTCCCAAAGTCTCCCTTATTCCTCCAAAAAACAGCACATACAGGCTTTTCACTACAATATGCCTCTCACTAGTACCAAATTTGAATTAGTTACTATTCTATTGCTCTGAAGATACTCCACAAGCAAGGCAACTCATAAAATAAAGCATTTAATTTAATACGAGGGCTTGCTCATAGTTTCAGAGAGTTAGTCCATGATTATTATATTTGGAAGCAGAAAGATATGGTACTAAAGCAATAGCTAAGAGCTTTCCTTCCTGATCCACAGGTGAGAGACAGAGACAGAGTGACAGAGAGAGATAAGAGAGAACCTGGGCATGGGCTTTTAAAACCCTAAAGCCCATCCCCAGGGACAGATCCCCTTCAACGAGGCCACACATCATAATCCTTCCCAAGAAATTCACCAACTTGGGTCTAAGCATGCAAATATGTAAGCCTATTGGGGCCGTTCCTATTCAAATCAAATACAAATTTTCTCTTGTATGAAATTGTGCAGATTCCGAATGGGAAAGACAACTTCTCCTTTTAGATGTCTGTCTTGTTCTCATGGTCATTTGCTTGAAGACGGGAGTGAATCAACCACCATCGGAGTGCCCATCCCTCATACTACAGATTATCTGAACACCTCTGAGTTCTTTGGAACACTGTTGTAGTACTTTCCACTTTGTAAGAAGTAAGAAAAGTATATATATATTTTTAAAGATTTATTTATTTATTATGTACACAGAAGAGGGCACCAGATCTCATTACAGATGGTTGTGAGCCACCATGTAGGTACTGGGAATTGAACTCAGGACCTCTGGAAGAGCAGCCAGTGCTCTTAAACTCTGAGCCATCTCTCCAGCCCCAGAAAAGTATATTTTTTGCTCATTACAGAACAATGGTAGCTAAGGATGAAAACAATGAAAATCCAATTGAGCTGAAGCTTTCTACATTCTTCTTCTGCTGTCTAGTGTACAGCTATCTTTTCTGTTCCTGATTTTTTTATTGTGAGTTTCAGATTGTGTTAACATTTATATAATCAAATACTTCTCAATCACTAATTGAGACAAATTATATAAAACTTCACCCTCCTTTTCTTCAATCATATCTCCTTTCAGAAACTACGCAATGCTCCTGCATTTCTTTTCCTGCCGTGGATGGAAACTGGGCTACTTGGCATCCCCTGGGGATGCTTTGGGATTCCTAGATACATGTGTCTTGACTAGTCACAAAGCAGATGTTTCACAATTACTTGTCTTTATATTTTCTTCAGAAGTTATAGATTGGTGACTACTCTTTCCCAGTATTGAAATGTATTTACACATTCCTGCAAATATAACATTATATAGTAACTTTCATAAGAGAATTTTATGGAGCTTTGGAATTGAGCTACAGTGAAAAACATATAATATAGAAGAAATGAAAAAAAAGATTGAAACAGATTTTCCTATTTAAATTTGCTTATAATTAAATAAAATATATCAATAACTCTCTTTATATACTTAATATCACATATATGACCAGAAAATATAACTACATATGCTAAATGTCTTTTTCCCAATAAAAAGATTCATTTATATAATGGAATTTAAAGTGATTACCTAGAACATAGAATGAATTGACACATTTTCAATAGATTTAAATTGTGCAATGTGAATAAGCTGTAAAATAAAACTTAATGACTTGATGAAAGTATGAAAACTAACTATTGAAGTTTTTTTTCTATTGACAATATTCATATTTAGAGCTTATTCCAAAACTTATAAAAGGTATATTTTCCTTCATTGAAAATTAATGAAATTATTGTTGGCTAATATAATTATGTCATCAAAAAACAAAATGAATTCAAAGCATTACATTGAGAAGTTAGAGTTATGTTTATGTATCTGTGAAAATATTTGTACAATTTAAATGAATAAAAAGAAAATTTCTATCACCATAAAACATCCAAAATTGTATAACTCATTGATAAATTGATGATATACTTCTAAATATAGATATTGCTATTCATACTAATAATTTCATTGTTAGTAAATAATTAAGATGAGAAAATATATGTAAAGCTCTACAAAGTGATTTTGAGTGTTGAATATCCTAATTTGGTTGAATCCATGCAAAAGTCAATGGTGAAAACACTTTTTTCATAAGAAACAATGTACTGATTGTGGCTACTTTCCTATTGACCAGTCCAGAGTTATAGAATACCGTAAAATTTAACTTAACTTTTAAGTATATATGAAAAGTTATTGAAAGTAAAAATCATGTAATCAGATTATTTAAAAATGTTGGTGATTATGGAACCTGTATTAATAGCACTTTGTTACTTTACATGCATTTTTAGAATCAAAATCATTTTTTGGTCTTTGTTGTCAGAATATATCCTACTATAACGGTACCTGCTCATCCATGTTCATTGGTCTATCCACAATAGCCAGGGAATGGAAACAGTTTATAAGTTCATCAGCTGATGTATGAATAATGAAAATGAGGTACATTTACACAATGGAATATTATTTGGTGATTAACAAAAATGAGTTCATAAAATTTGCAAGTAAATGGGTAGTGGTAGAAACAGTTGATTTGAATGAGGTAATCCAGGCACAGTAAGACAAAAGGCACATATTTTCTGTCATTTCTAGATGTTGACTTTGAATATTCAGACATGTATATTCCATTTAGAATATCCATACAGGTCAGAAATTAGTAAGTGGATATGGGAGAAGGCTTTTAAGAGTGGGAACATAAAACACGGTAGTATAATGGGATAAGGTTGAATAAATTAACAGGAAATTTGAATGGGGTGAGGAATGGAGAGTCAGCAGGGAGGACGGAATATCAGAAGGGGTGACTTACATCTGAAGAGATTCTGAAAAAGTCAGATGGAAACATACTACTGTATTAGCTTCCTAAAATATATACGAACATATATATAAAAAGAGTTTAAATGTAGTTACATTATAATGTGCAAAAAATACCCTACTAGATACAATGGACTAACAAATAAAAATCTCAGTGCCAGAAATAGATTACCTCTTTTGCAGTTATTAGTCAATAAAATCCCATAGTCCTTAAATATTATTGGCTATTACCAACACTCTTGGTCACTCCTCAGAACTTGATGCTGAGAACCTATTGCTGAAGACACCACATATTTACGTCATAAGACATGGACTTAACCATACCAACACTTAAAGAACTCTTAGAGAATTCTGACTTTCCCTCTTCCAGCTGCTATCAATTGCTAATAGCTCTTTGGTTAGGAGTGGGACTTGAGACATAGTGCATGCTGTCAGAGGGAAAAAGTAGTCATAAATCTCAGCCAGCTATGAACTTTGAGAACTAGAGTAACAACAGGCCTTAGAAAGATATGCCAACTGATCAATACTGGCAAGAATGTTAAGGATGTAACCAACCAGCCAATGATTTATGTAAGGCCAACCTACTAGTCAAACCCATAATCTGGTACCAGCATTGGATCATGAACCTGTTCCTATACAGGTTACAGGCCCTTGATAAGAAACTACTTCTATTAATCTGTTACATAGACATACTATTCAACCAACTTCTAATGATTTGTCATTATAACCATAGGTAAGTGTGCCTTTCAAACTTCATCAGGGAAACTTCTGTTTACCCTAGATGGTAATTAACACAGTAAGGCACTACTCTCAAAGTGCAGAGAATTAGAGACAATGAAATTCTCAGCCCTATACGGGACATCTGTACCAGACCCTGTTCCCCTAAGGATCATGGATATTTGTGAAAGGAAGAAGAAAAAGATTGTTAGATACAGAGGTGGTGGATGACTTCAAGGAAACAGTGTCTTATGGATACAGAAGGACAGTTGCACATATGAACTTATAGCAGTCGTGACAGCATGTTTAAGACCTGTGTAATCTCAAGTCAGAGAAAATACCATCATAGAGGAAGGAGATAGACTCAAGTCCCACTTCTAACCAAAGAGCTGTTAGCAATTGATAGCTGCTGGAAGAGGGGAAATCAGGATTCTTTAAGAGTTCAGCCCCAAGTGAGCTCATCATGTTATAGGGAAAGGCCAAACATTCAAGAGAACATGAGCAGTACATACTACACTTGATGTGTTTAAATAAGAAGGAAAAAGGACACAAAATCAGATGGGTATGGAAGGGAATGGATATGGACAAGGTGCAGGGAGGGATGAATATGATCAAATAATTGTATAAAATTCTCAAAGAACTAATAAAAATGAGAAAACAAAGAAATTTGAGGAAACAATTCCTAGAAAGGATTCTAGGTCAAACATTTTAAAATTATTTATTTTCTTTTATAATATCTTTACACGTCTCCCTCTCCTGTTCTTCTTTCAAATCCTCCCACATTACTCCCACTTGCTCTTTTTCAAATTTATGGCATTTTAAGAACAAAGGGGGTTTTCACTGCTCAACATTTTTGGGTTTTTTTGTTGTTGTTGTTTTGTTTTGTTTTGTTTTTTGAGACAGGGTTTCTCTGTCTAGCTTTGGAGCCTGTCCTGGATCTCGCTCTGTATCCCAGGCTGGTCTCGAACTCACAGAGATCCACCTGCATCTGCTTTCCAAGTGCTGGGATTAAAGGCATGCACCACCACTACCTGGCCAACAGGAATAGAGTGGGAGAACAAGGAAAGAGATACCATGATAAATGAAGGCACCATGGGAATAGGGAGAAGCAGAGTTCTAGGGAGGGCCCCAGGAATCCACAAAGATGACTCCACCATAGACTACTGGCAATAGTCGAGAGGGTGCCTGAGCTGACCTACTCTGGTGATTATATGGCTGAATACCTTAACTGTCATCATAGAACTTTCATACAGTGACTGATGGAAGCAGATGCAGAGATCCACAGCCAGATCCCAGGTGGAGCTCCAGGAGTTCAATAGACGAGAGAGAGAGAGGAGGGATTGATTCTATGAGCAAGAGATATCAAGACCATGATTGGAAAAAGTACAGAGACAACTAGCCAAACTAGTGGAAACACATGAACTGTGGACCAATAGCTGAGGAGCCCCATGGTACTAGACTAGGCCCTCTGGATAAGCAAGACAGTTGTTTAGCTTGAACTTTATAGGGGGCCCCCAGGCAGTGGGTCAGGACTGTCCCTAGTGCATGAGCCAGCTTTTTGGAACCTAGTGCCTATGATGAGACACTTTGTGCAGCCTTGGTGCAGGGAAGAGGGCACTGGACCTGCCTCAACTGAATGCACCAGGCTCTGCTGACTCCCCATGGGAGACCTTGCCTTGGAGGAGGTGGGAATGGGGGGTGGATTGGGAGGGCAAGCTGGGGGGTGGTGGGAGGAGGAAGGACAGGAAAATCTGTGGTTGATATGTAAAATGAATAGAAAATCTCTTAATAAAAGAAGAACAAAGGGAAAATAGAAATAATTGCTTTTCTTATAAGAATTTCAGTGCCACAGATCATACACTTACTAGTTACTACTAAAAATGGGGTATTAGATGGTACACACACCACAAATATCTAAATATACTGTTATTGAAGAAGTTAGGGAAAGGTAGGAAAGATGGCTCAGCAGTTAAATGTTTACTGCGCTTGTAAAGGATTAGACTTTGGTTCCTAGCTTCCATGTCTGGAAGCTCACAATTGCCTATAATCCCACTTTTGGGCTATCGAATGCCCTTGGCCTCAATAGGCACCTGTACTTATGTCACATGCCCATATACATGTACGCTCATACACATGTACTTACACACATGCCTATTAATGCAAACAGTATCAAGTCTCTTACTTCTATCCCTGTAGTTCATATTTCAAACAACACAAGAGATTCAGGAATTTCTTTTAGTTCTTAGTGCACTGTTTGTATCTAATTGCTTCTTATAACAAGCATCAAAAATATCTCTATTCTTACCACTATGAAAAATAGAATAGTTGCTAAAAGTAATATTTGGCTTAGTATAAAACGCACAGGACAAATGTTATGGAAAAATAAGAAAAATTTCTTGCAAGTGTTGGAACTACCTATCTTTCTAAAATGAATAAAGCTACAATAAGCAAAGCAGCTAATTTCTGCCATTTTGCTAAATCACTCAGAAATTATTGGGAAACACAAAAGATTTAGACCGAAAGGGTTGGGTACACACCTTTCAAACAACAGCCCAACCGCTATTGTTTTTTTTTTTTTTCTAATGATTTAAAAATTGCTAGGTCAATGCTATCTTCTAATACTACATTTATGTATGGCTATTTGATTTCCGGAAAAGAAAAGCTGCTTTGAGGCAGCTTAATGTTCAGCAAATGCAGATCACATTTTGTGCATCAGGCTTCTCAATAGGAGGCCTTACCAATAAATGTTACTAATTTCTAATTATTTAAATCTAAGTATTGGTGATTTGAAGAAACAAAAATAAAGGGGCATGACTAGGCACATTTGCATGAAATAATACAAAAATATTTGTATGTTTGTGGCATGAGAATGTAGTGTTGAGCAACACAAAGTTCCAGCAATTTTTCAGCAGCGAGTAGAGTACAAGGAACTCAAGCCAGAGTAATAAGAACATTATGAAACCACCCAGTGCTAGACTGCTTTCTTCCTGATTTGAATGTATAACCCTACAACTCTATCTGCAAGATGTATTTCTATTTTGTTAGCTTTTCCTCACACACAGCACTTCCAGGGCACATTGTTCTGATAATTGCTTCCATTAAACCAATTTGGATACCATATATTTTATGTACATATAAGAAAAGAAGCAAATTAGATTCAAACACATACTGTGCTTAGCTCTTTGGCCACATATGGAAATTAAAGCCTATTGAGAAAAGCTATATTCTTTTGAATGCCACTGTCAATTGCATGGCTTTTCTAACAAAACAACAGTAGGGAAGATCTGACTTAGTCCCCTGAACAGCAGCAACAGAGTGGTCCTTTATCGAACAGAATTTCAGGAACAACACTACAGTATAAATAATTTCTGAAACCACAACACATTTTCTTCCCTGAGGCATACCTGTAGCTTTTCTTAAAAGGCAAGTTATAATGTTAGAAAGAACATCAAGTTTGAGTTTTACAATATTATGGATGAGTGACAGAAATATTGTACCTGTTTTTCACATTGTTTAAACTGCTTAACTCTTTATAAACTGCAATCAGATTGTGTTCAGGGATTTTGCAGTTATTTATTTTTTATTACTCCTTTGCTTTGGCTTTCAATTGTTCTGGTTTCCTTATCATTTAAACCAAAATGTGTTTCAGAAAGTTACCAGTATTTTGTTTCAAAAAGGTGTTTTGTATAAAACATCATAACCTTGATTTTAAGAAAAGTGTTATTTCATTTAAGTCAGGTGGTCTTGTTTCTAAGGTATATTTTAGTTCATTTAGATAGTATGCAAAAATGAAAAATAACAATCAAGATGGTATTTAAGGAGGCAGGGGGAAGCTCAGAAACAATTAGACACAGTATCAATGGTGTGTGAGTATCTGTGTGATTACTCCAAATACCCAGTTATCATCATCTTCTCTGTGATTTGGGTATTGAATCATTCTTGAGATTCTCTGAACCAGTAATTACATTTTTCTCAAGCTAATTTCAGTTTATTTTGTTCCATTTGACCAAAAATCTTAAAGAGTAGATCAACAGAGACATTTTATGCCAAAAAGCAATAAAATATTTGCTATTGAAGCATTTGACTTCAGAGGAGACTGTGATACTTTTAGATTTGTGATAACATCACTTAGTGAGAGGCATAACTTAACAGATTTTTAAGCATACAAACAATATTGTTATCCTTTGGCACTACATTATGAATCAGACTTCAAGGATCAACTTCAGAATTATCTTGCAAAATTGTGATTTTTTTTACATGTTGACTGCAGCATTTCCCATTCCAAAGCCCTTGACACCCATTATTTTATCCTTTGCCTCTATGTGACTAACAATTTTCAATGTTTTGTGCTTCTGAAATCATGAAATGCATGATCCTCTGTGCCTGGCCTCATTATGTTTGTATTTTTATTATACTGGTCCCATCATGATAAATTTCTATCTTAAAAAGGATATTAGCATGCATGATGTGAGCTTTGAAGATGGACAGATTTACAGCAAGAAAAGGAACTAAAATAGAAAGAAGTATCCAGTTGAGAAAAGCAGAGCATGTGCAAGGATGGTAGCCATGAGAATAGGCAGAAAGGGACAAACCTGGGGATGTTTAAGTTATATATTCCCATGGAAATTGGTGATAAATTAGCTGCACTGAGCAGGCAGTGTGAGTAAAAGACAAGAATGAGCTACTTCTCCATTTTCAGCCATAGCTATAAAGGAAATGACAGCATCCAGCATTGTTTTATATTAGGATGAAAAAGACTGTTCTTGGAGAATGGAAGCTCATTTTCATCTGGTGGTGAGACTGAAGAGACTTTCCAGTAGAAATAGCTACTAGAGTGTTATTTAGTTCTAGATGATAATTCAAAATAAATCACCTTGAAATATTATTTTTAAAAAATATATTTTTTAGATATGGTAGCAGAAGGATGTGAAGAACATGGAACTAAAATAAAATATAACTTAATATGGGGAGTGTAGGAGAACAATTACAGAACACTGGAAAACAGCAACAGTAATGGGCAAGCATAGTGCCCTCCTGATCTATAAATTACACCAGCACAATGAACCAGACATAGAAGAACAAAAAATGGCTGAGTCACTTACCTGTGGGATTTTTAAAAAGCCAAACTAATGAAAACAAAATTTTGAGTGGCAATTGTCAAGGGTTGGTAGGGATTGGAAACAAGAAACTTAATGACAGAAATGTTCTGTCACAGTGTTGGTAAATGTTAGGCCTAACATGCAATGTTGCGTGTAACACTCTATTTCTACTGTATGCATAAAACTGGTGAGATGTTAGTGTGGGATGACTCATTCCTCACAGGCTTGAGGGCCAGGGCCCAAACAAGTAAAAAAGATACTTTCTGAGAGCCAACCTGGGTCAGCCTAAGGGCCTTAGCAACAACAACTGAAACATGATCTGGAGATGACCTGGACCAATGAGAGGCAGCCATGACACACCAACAGATGCATATTCATTACACCTCCCCCTCAGGGTGTGGTGGAGGCTTGCCTCGTTCTGAATAAACTGAGCTTGCTGTTTTGACATTCTACCCTGCCACATGTTAGATCTTTTGTTAAGCTGTTCTTATTACAAATAATAAAAACAATGCTAATCACTAAAATCACGAAGAAGTAATGAAATATGTCTATGGACTCCAGGGTGTTGGTCATTTCATGGATGTAAATGTATCAGTATCTTAGTGCTTTGAATTGTATATGTTACAATAATATAGCTCTTTGCATATCGGGGATACCTCAGTAAACTAATTAAGGACTTGAGTATAGCATGGAAGTAGGGAATTGTTAGCGTGAACAATCTTTAGGACAACATAATAAATAACAATTAAGCTGTCTTTAAAAAGAGGTATGAGCCGGGTGGTGGTACCACACCCCTTTAATCCCAGCATTTGGGAGGCAGAGGCAAGGGGAATCTCCGTGATTTGAGACCACCCTGAATAACAGAGTGAGTTCCAGGACAGCTAAGGCTACACAGAGAAACCCTGTCTGGAAGAAGAAGAAGAAGAAGAAGAGGAGGAGGAGGAGGAGGAGGAGGAGGAGGAGGAGGAGGAGGAGGAAGGGAATTGGGAGCAGTAAAATAAGATTTCAGAGTATTTGGAAATTCTGAAAGCAGATTGGCACAGTAGGAAATGAATGAAAAACACCTGTAAAAACAGATATGATGCTGACACTATTGACAAAAAAGGGGTTAAAGAAATTGACTCAGTTTAGGTTATAAAGCCAAACTCTCAGCTGCATGGATACTTCATTATGCCCCGGTACTCCCTTAACTGAAGACATGATGTCTAATAAATATCTTATCTCTAATAGTTGATGGATAAACAATGGAGATGGCATAAATAATTTTAAGATTTATTTCAGCTTTAAATCTCATGGTCCCTCTACTACTTACTCTTGGTTTCCCAACCTATGGACTAGGAACACTTCTTCAAATATTAAGCCTACATAGCACATGCTTGTGAGTAGCTCTTTATTAAATTTTAATAAATATCTTACTTTGTTAATGATAAATTACTCTGTTGCCATATACAAGGGCTATCATAAGAACAAGTGGCAATCTCTTGATAATACTAGACACATACTCTTGCCCTGAGCATGCCAGGAAAATACTCTGTGAGTGACCTACCTCCTCCGCCACAACAGGCTTTGAACACCAGGAATAGTATGACCCAAATTTTGTTAAGATTTTCTCTGAGTACTGTAATGAGAAAGATCTAGGGAAACTAAAAGTATATGAAGAAATATTTTCTATCCAAGGAAACGAAACAGATAGGAGGTGATAGTCTTGTGACAGGGGAGGACATGGGACACAAGAGAAATAAAAACAAAAAGGCTTTAGAAGATGTGACTCCATGATAGAAGGCTTGCCTAGAACGTGCATGTCCCTGGTTGCAATCAGAACCATAAGATAATATAGAAAATACAAAGTCACATAAGTTAGGAGGTGGTGACAGATTGGATATAGACAGAGTGTGAGACACGGGTATAAATAATGAGATCACGCAGAGTTTTACTCAAAACTACTTGGAAAATAGAAATGTCATTTACTGTGATGGAGGACATTTGCCTGTATCACAAAAAGAGGAGGTCACAGGTATGGGTTGTTAGATATATTAAATTTGAGATGTTAATTGGATCTTCTCAACATTTGTTGTTTACATGTTGTAAATATACAATACATTTATTTCATAAATATATTGCTTTGCATCTGAAGGTTTTTGCCCTTCTATCTCTTAAAATATTTTTCATTTGTGTAATCTTAAATATCAGATCATTTTTTAATTTTATAATTTGATTTAATTTTACATACCAGCCACGGATTCCCCTGTCCTCACTCCTCCCACCCCACCCTCCCCCCAGCCCACCCCCCATTCCCATCTCCTCCAGGGCAAGGACTCCCCTGGGGATTCAGCTCAACCTGGTCAGATCATTAACTTTATCCAACTGGTACTTTAATATGCACTTTCTCCAACTCAATCATGGTTCTCTAGGGCCACAGATCAGAAGCATGTGCTTCTAAATACAGCTTCACAAATAAGAGTATGTCCTCTACACAGAAAATCTAGTTCATAGTATTATTTTGTAGTTCTTCAAATCATTTGCAAATGTATGATTTGCATAAACTGATGTCTATGGGCTAATATAAGAATTCTAATGGAATAAAAAATGGAATATTGATTTTATGATACCTAAAAAAGTAGAATATTGATTACAAACTATTATCAAAAGCTTTCATGTAATTCTATGTAAGCATAGTTAATTTTAAGAGGTTTTCTCATAGTTCATAGCCTGTATTGGTAAAACAAAATCCATGCATATATCCTCATATACACAGGATTCCTCAGCCAAAGCACAGATATTTTTTATTTTCTATATATTAGTTCAGTTTAAGATTTTTGGTTTGTATTTTGCTACATAGACCATTCCAGTTAATAGTTATATTTTGGAGAGATTTTATTTGAGCATTTAGTTTATTTTCTCCTTCAGCAAGAAGCTGTTTCTGTGATGGAAGCTACAGCTGTGGCTTTGCACAGCACACTAGATGCTAGCATGGAGGAGCCCAAGGGTTTGTTTTGATTTCCACACTTGGTTCCTTGATGAAAAGTCAAATAAAAATAAAACTCAATTTTTTTAAATTATTGTCAAACTTTCTCAATCTTTTATATACCAAGCCTAATCCATCCCCATCTATATGTGTATTTGCACTGGCTGAATACCAGAAGCAAAATTAGCATAAATAAATAAATAAATAAATAAATAAATAAATAAATAAATAAATA
>CABHPH010041327.1:0-45610 GCA_902168325.1 Peromyscus nudipes | reverse complement strand
ACACACACACACACACACACACACACACACACACACACACACACAAATATGCACAAGTAATAAAAACAAACATCAATATTATGTATTATAATGAAAAACAGTCTTTGAAAAATCACAGTTCATGGAGTTTTACGTTAATCAAATCATCTGAATGACTAAACAATTTCCCACATACATGCAGGTAACTTTATTGGAAGTATCCAGGTATCTTTTAAGAAAACCTTAGGATTCAAGCTAGTCCTAAACTTTTATTTTCAGAAAAATGCTCCATATGAAAAACTTACGTTGTTGTTAATTCTAGAGTAAGTGTGGTTTGCCTCATGCTGTACTTATATTCTGAGACATACAAGTAGGCTTTGGTTAAAATCAGTTTGATATTTTTAATTTTAATATACAAAATACACTAAAGGAACACTAGACATATTAGACTACTCAACATAACCTAATGAGAAAAAGATTTCCTTGGAAAGAGACAGAGCATCCTTGGTCAAGATCCATGTTAATATGTAGAGAGGCTTTTAGGACAAAGATTTGCTGATGTAGAAAACACTTCAAATGAACCTAAAGTGCTCCCAGGTCTATTTTGAAACTTCATTTGCAATGATCAGAGCTGTTTACTAGCCACCCCATGATTTCTGATAATGCCCTCTGCATTAATTTCTGTTGTTTCAGGAATTTATGTAGATAAAGCTCCTGTAAGCTGTCAGTCTTATCACTCTGAGATGGTAAGAGGGTTAGAAGCAGACTAATTGGGATGCCTGAAGTCCAACCCGATATACACTTAACAACACTCATCATTAACTGCAAGGTTAGAAGACATATGGTACCTTCCCTACAGTGATTAGGGTTTAGCCAAACTTAGCCAAAGCTGTTCCTTTCAGCTATACTAATTTTTTATTTTCATCTATCATTTTTACCTCAAAGACTGAGAGAAAAATGAAAGGGGCATGGTATTTTGCCAAAGGTTGTTGGCTTTTTCCCTAGTTTTTTTTCCATCCACACAGAGACATCAATAGAAAGAGATACAGATCAGGGAGCAGGGGACCCTCTACTGTAATCCTTGGCTTAAAGACAAAGATTCTCATAGATTAAGGAGGCTAATAGAGACCTGCATGGGAGACAATGTTGGCCATCAGGGCTCTATGATATTTTTCCAGAGGTCAGGGCAGTAAGTGTTCCATGCTGGTGATGCTCACTGAAACTCTGGATCTTTAATATAAGTGAGAATCCAGTTCATTTAAATGCTTCGTGTCTTCTGCAAAATATCCCAGTGCATCCTTGGATGAGAAGATGGTGAAGAAAGCCTAGGTTTTCAATATTCCCAATGATATATTTTTATTCTTTTCTTTCTGGCCTCACCCCACTCATATTCTACAAAAATAATCTTCACTACAGATTCTCATTATGTAAATTGAAATCCCATAAATATAAACCAAAGCACTAAACATTGGCTCCTGTTCTAGGTTTCCGGTAGTCTCACTGGCTGATTAACTGCTTCTGTGGAGCATCATTCAGCACTCCAGGTGTTGGCATGAATGATTCCTCAACACTACCTTTCCTTTCTACTAAAAGGGACCACATTTCTCAATCCTTTACTTTAGATCCTTCATTGCTCAGGCTTCTTGTCCTATAAGCTGAAATATGCTAGCATTTTAGCCCTTCGTTGACAGCTTTCAATCACCTAAACTTCAAAGGCTTGACGCTTGAACTGCACACAAAGATTTGTCTAAAATGAGATTTTACGATAAATTTAAAGAAATGGAACTTAATTGTCTTAATTGCTTTTATTGAATCTATACCTTCAATTGTTAATAAGCCACATCACTGGGGAAATCATTTTAATGAATGATTATGTGTCTCCTAACTCAATTTTAATTAGTCAAGATCCATAAATAAGAATCTTTTAAAAATATGTGGAAAACAGCTTCTCAAGTAGTCATGTATTTCCTTTAAATCAGAAGAAAAGCGTTGCTGAAGAATGTTAATGCAATTTAGATCACATACATCTTATTAAATTAAATATATTCATTATAGCTAATACTGAGTTATTTTATGTCCTTCAGTAGAAATTTTGATAATTGATCTCCACTTCACTAATTCCCGTGTAACAGAAGCGATGCTGAATAATTTAAAGATAAAAGCAATTTGGGGTAGGCTATCAGACAGTAACTGAGTAATTGAGCTCTGCAATATATAGAATTTTGGAGGCTTGGAAGGTTGTTGGCCAAAAGGTAATGTCAGGTACTTGGCTCACTGGACACTGCTTTTGAATACTTGTGGGAAGTTGATGTTCAACACTGCATACATCTACTGTGTCCAGGCTCTGAACACTGCAGGATGTTTGTATTCAACACTACATACAATTGCTGAGTCCAGGCTGTGCACATTATGGGATATTTTTGCTCAACACTATATATATATATGTTGAATCCAGGCTCTGAATATTACAGGGATGTTGGTGCTCAACACTACATACATCTCTTGTATCCAGGTTCTGAGTGTTGTGGGATGTTGGTGTTCAACACTACGTATACCTGCTGTGTCCAGGCTCTGAACATTGCAGCTTTAGTGCCAGGGATTTACTGGTTGTCCTCAGTTTTATTATCAATCGTGTAAAAAAAAATCAAAGTTTGGAGCCAGCAAGAGGGAACATGTGATGGGTCATTTTTTCTCAGAGTTTCCAGTAGATGGAGATTAGAGACTCTCCTTAAGCTTTCTTAGAGAGAGGTGAAAGAAAATTTCTTCCCTTTTACCAAGACTCACTCAAAATGATGTCCTTGAATGAAAACAACCATTTGAATGTCAGTCCACAAGTTAAAAAGGTGAAATCCATCCATGGAACTGAACTTGCTCAGCCCACTAATGTTCTTTTTAATCTTAACTTTTCACATTTTACCAAAGGCTTTTAATTTTTTAAAAACTAATTTTACATTTAAACTTATTTAAATTGAGTTCTAGGGTAGATACATGTCTCTAATTCATTTTTTAAGGACTCAGACAAGTTAAAAAATCAAATAAAAAGGTGTATGTAAATGGAAGGAGAGAGCCTAAGAGAGGAATTTAACTGACTTCAGTGACATGCTTATTCAAAGAATGTTTAGTAAACCTGTCAATAATAACACAGATAAACCCTCATCATATGGAGTTGAAAATCTTAAAGATTCCTTCCTAGTACCCAAATACTATTTTAATTTAAGAACTGCCATCAAATTATCTAAAGAACTAGGTATCACATGTTCTCTACTCAGTAAGGCATAAGTGTTCTTTGAGGAATGTTCCAGGGCTTTAAAGTATGACTATATGTGACATTTTCCATTGAATTTTAAAAAAATTAATCAATTACTCAAGGAGTCAAGGTCATCAATTAGAATTAAAAGGACAAAACCAAAACCTTAGTGTTTCGAAATCTTTAATTAATCAGACATAATCTTTAAAATCACTGTACTTCTCCATTACAAGGAGCAGTGCCCAATGGAATATTGGCAAAGAAAACAATAAAAAGAAAATTATGGACTGAAATATAAAACATCCTCAAATAGGAGCTTAGAGATTGATGTTTAACAGCACATTAAACAAAAATGAAGAAAAACAATGAAATGGAAGATCAATTAAGGGGAAATATCTAGCAAATTGGCTGCCAGAAAACATGATAGATAGGATCTAAAGACTGTATAAGGTGATCCATCATACGTATTTATAAAGCACACAGAATGAAGTACGGAAAATGTACGCAAAAAGCATTGAAGAGACTACAAAAAAGAACCACCGAAACTAAAATAGGACACAATGTAGTAGATGCAGAGGGCTCCACATAGCATACCATGGCAGACAACATCAATGGAGAGATTCTAAGAGTCTCTGGGGTGGTGGTGTTGGAGACTGGGGATAGCAGGAGAACCATCTTCATACAAGTTGGGTGATGATGTAAAAGCGCTAATTCCAGTAGGAGGAAAAGAAAAGAAACATTGGAAAACCCAACTTAGGAGAAGGAAGGAGAGGAAATACTGTCTAAACTATAAGCGTAAATGATCGCATAAAGGGAGACGCAGCATCTGTGTATGTTTGTGGCCATCATTGCTATGACAAATGGTAGATAGAAACAGCTTTTCGGTTGAATGATTTCTTGTAGTTCATGATTGTCAATGGTTTTAGCTGAAGCCAAGCAGAACATCATGGCAGAAAAGGTATGGAAGATCAGTACTGTTCATTTCATGGCAGTGAGGAAGTAGAAACAACAACAAATAGGCCAAGGTCCTACAGTAAAATAAAAATAAAATCACTAGAACAATAATTAAAGAATATGTAACTCTCATCCAAATGGATAGTGGATGATGAAAAATATAAAATATAGTTATTTCAAAATGAAAAAAAGAAAAAAGAGAAACAATATGTGTAGAAAATTAGGAATCGCCAACTATGCCCATTTATTCAGTCACATCAATAATTACATTAAATATACATGATCTAAAACCTCCAACTAAAGATAAGAGCAATGCAGGATTGAGTGGCCAAACCAATGGAAACACATGAACTGTGAACCAATGGCTGAGGGGCTCCCAACTGGATCAGGCCCTCTGAATGGGTGAGACAGTTGATTGGCTTGATCTGTTTGGGAGGCATCCAGGCAGTTGGACCGGGTCCTGTGCTCAGTGCATGAATTGGCTGTTTGAAACCTGGGGCTTAGTAGAGACCCTTGACTCAGCCTGGGAGGAGGGGACTGGACCTGCCTGGGCTGAGTCCACTTGGTTGGTCTCAACCCTCGGGGGAGTCTTTGCCCTGGAGGAGATGGAGATGGGGGGTGGACCGGGGGGAGGGGGGCGGGACGGGAGGAGGGAGAAAGGGGGAATCTGTGGCTGATATGTAAAGTTGAATTATATTGTAAATTAAAAAAAAAGAGCAAAGCATGATCAAAAAATAAAAACTGTGTGATGTTTACAAAGATACTTCTGGAATAAAACAAAATAAAAAGATTGAAACAAAATATAGAAATGATGCGCAGTGCAGAATCCCAATGAAAGCGAACTATTTAATATCAAAGCATGGTTTTAAAATTTGATAATAAAGCCCATGATAATGGTAAAAGGCATTCAAATCATTAGGAATAGAAGCTGCCTTTTATGAACCCAGTAACAGTTTCCAAGTACTGTCAAATCCAAAATTATGAGCAAATTTTAATAAAATTATCTCAGCAACTGATTTGATAAATAAGCAGTAAAGACCAGACATTTCAAATTATTAAGATCATAATGTTTTGCCATCTAACTTCATTAGCTCCCTATGGAGAACCTCAGGTACTACAGTGTTTTGAGGAATATGGGACATTTAAAAAATATTCATAATGTAGCAATAACGTGAATCTTGGCAAACATCATTTTTTTTTCTTGAGTAGAGTTGATTTGATCTATATATCATTTATTACCAAGAGTTAACTAAAATGTCTCATACATTCACAAACCGAGAAAAGTTACATAAAAATGCCATAGATTCAGTAAAAATATCACCTATGAATTCGAGAAGGAAACCAACAGCTCAAATATTGGATGGCATAGCTAAAGTTCCAAGATCTATATTAAATATTCACATTAGAAATGAATAAAAGATTAAGTATGTAATAAAAACATAAATAAATGAATTTTTAACATTATTCCAGAGAAACTGAAATTTTCATTGAAATAGCAAATTCTTAATAAGGGAAACCAACTTTGCTGGAAATACAGCTTAGTAGTGGATAACATGCTAGCATCTGAGGTCTGAGGCTCACACCACACCACCCTAAAAGCACAATTTGTCCAAATGAGCAAAGCTTGAAGCTTGAAATGTCTCCATGTAAATATTTCTCCACAAGAAATCCTTGGTCCAGATGGCTTCATGTTGAATAAGACGTTTGATGATGACTTGATGTCAAGCATAGACAATATTTAAAGAAGGATTGAAGAGGACTGCAAGGAAGGCATCGCTCTTTAAATGGCTGACAACAGAACCCCCAAACAGAATTTCAGGAACGCTCCAGCAGCTTCGAGGAAAAGCTACCCAATGGAATAATCAAGGCCAAATCCAGAGACTTTGAGAAAAGAAGGCTACCCAAACCCCAACCTGAGAATATAATTTAACCTTTGAGGGTGAATTACGTTTGCGTGGACAAAATAGAGAGAGTGGTCATTACAGTGTCTCAGTAAGTGTGGAAACACATTTGACAAAATTAATTAATGATTTGTGTTAAAAATCCATAAGCAAGTGAGCGTAAAAGGAAGTTTTTTAACCTGATAAAAATTAAGCAAAAGCCTTAGAGTGGGGCTGAGATGGTAGCTTGGGGCAGTGCATGGACACAGCATGTGTGAGACGTTTGGTGCCCCTCCAGAAAATCAGTGCCCCTCCAGAAAATCAATCCAGAGAACAAAAATGAAGAGTGAAAATGTAGGCTAAAAATAAGAGCAACCCTACAGCTATCGTACTCAGTGACTGAAATTGGAGAGATTTCTGTTTGAAATATATGTGTAATGAACAGAGATGTCTGTCATCTCTCTTCAACCCAAGACAATTTTATCAGGGAAGTTAAACTAGAAAAAAAAAATAAAATGTAGATGATGTTGAGAGAAGGACATAAAATTGTCACTACTTTTGTAAGATGATTGTATTTGTAGGAAATCCAAAAGAATATAGGGATAAATTACTAGAGTTAGTAAGTGGATTTAGCCTGATAAAGTAATATGAAGACTAATCGAATTGCTGTAAATCAACAATAAGTGGAACATAAAATTTAAGCAGACATAATTTATAAACTTTCAAACATCTAGGAACAAAAATTGCATAAGACCTTTATGCAGGAAACTATAAATATTATTAGAGAATTTCAACAGAGTAACATTCATGTCTAGACCCTTGCTACCCAGTGTGTGCTCCAGTGACGGCCAGATCAGCATACCAGGGAAGTTTAGAGAAGTTCAAACTCTTGGATTCTGTCCTAGACTTATAGAATCAGAAACTACACTAGAACAAGGTATCTTTGTGAGATGTATACCTATGTTGAAGTTTGAACAATGGTGTAGAAAACTCGACACCAAGAGATCTTAGTTCTCTCTATGCTGAAATGTTCAGACTTCTGCAATCTTAAAACATTTGTGGCCAGGTGCTGGTAGCACACGCCTTTAATCCCAGCACTCGGGAGGCAGAGTCAGGCGGATCTCTGTGAGTTCGAGGCCAGCCTGGGCTACCAAGTGAACTCCAGGAAAGGCGCAAAGCTACACAGAGAAACCTTGTCTCGAAAAACCAAAAAAAAAAAAAAATTTGTGTGTGTGTGTGTGTGTGTGTGTGTGTGTGTGTGTATGTGTGTGTAAATAGGTATAGCAATGTATTCTTTGTGTCCTTAATTTTTTCTTGCATAAAATAGTGTCAGTCTATTCTTTGGTTTAGATTCTAAGCATGCCCTAAACCTCTGTATCTAAAAGACTTGGTCCCCAGAGTTATGCCATTGGAGGAATTGGAGAATTTAGGAGGCAGAGCCTAATGAGCAGTCTTTAAGTCACTAGGGTATGCCATTGAAACAGGCCAAGGAAGACTATCCATTTCCTCTTCTTTACTGCTTTCTGATCCTCAGGTGAATGGAATTATTCCACTATACACTCTACTCATACTGTGCTTTATCTACCACCAGGTACCAAAACCAGAGTGCTTCCAATCCTGGAATAGAACCTCCAAGTCTTCAAGTAAAACAAACCAGGTCTCACTATGAAATAAAATGTTCCAAGGGCCCAGAAGAACTGAGACCTTCTTAATGGACAAGACTGAAATTCTCTATACTGAATTAACATTCCATTTTTTAGGGTTTAGCCAGAGAATCAGAAAAACAAAAAAGCAAGGAGATACAGAGATTTGTAGGTATAGATAGACAGTAGGGGTGTGTGTGTGTGTGTGTGTGTGTGTGTGTGTGTGTGTGTGTGTGTTCCAGAGATATTACCTTATATGACTGTGGGACTCAGGCAGCAGTCTAATATCACTGAATTTTATAAGCATTTGCCACACAGTTGGAATAGAAGAGGGATGCAGAATGAGGTAGTAGTTCAAGGAAAGGTAAAACCAGAAGAAAAACAGGAAACTCATGATATTATCTGTCCTATCAACCTACATTAAATGAGAACCCTTTGGGAGACGCTAGAACCCTTTATCCTGGTCCTAAGCCTGCAGGTGACCAAGGAAGGATCCAATGGATCAACGGATCAACGGAATCTTCAGTTATTGTCCTACACTAAGGTGAGCCAGAACTAGAATTGTGCCTAAAGATCCTGTCTGGACCTTTGAAGCATCGAAATAGCGTGTCTACATATTTAATTCCTTTGTTCATACCATATCTCAAATGTTTATTATGGCCCAACTTAACAGGAAGTAAACAGAGAAGCAGTAAAGGAATGTCCCAGGGAATCTATTAGTTTAGCTAAGTTGACACAGTAAAATGAATCCTGAGGTATGGCATTGTTGTAAAGCTATGTGAAGTCATACGAAGTTGAGTTGTGAGCCTAGAAACAGGTCAGTGTATGTTCAGATATTTGGCTGAGAATAAAACTGACAAGAGGAAATGTATAAATCTCATGTTTTCTAGATTTGGGTTCTCTTTCCTTCACTGCTCTCTTTAGATCTGGTCACTGATTTTGAAAAGAGGAGCCCACTCCTAATAGACTGAAGCTTGTGTTGGCTTTCTCTAATCCTCACAAACACCTGAAATAAAGAGGAGAAAGCATTTATTTTGGCTCACAGTGTGGTGGTTTCAGCAGGTTGGTGACTTTGCTTTGGGAATGTAATAAAGCAGCACAGCACGGCATGATGCACAGGGTGAAATAATCCACCCACTTCACAGAGGCAGGCAAGCAGAGAGTGGGAATGTGTGGGAGAGAGGTCCCAAGGAGGGGCCTCCCTGTGAGGACACATAGACATTCTCCCAATGACTTAGCTTTATTTTAGTAGCCTTTAGCTCCCAAGGTTTCTACCAACTTCAAGGAGTGCACTGGCTGGGACACAATCCTGTACCATCTGGTCTGTGGTGAAGATCTCAGACACAGAGATGGGGAGGATGGTGAATATTTAGATAGAGGTACATCTCACTGCAGGCTCAGCTCAAGGAGAGCAGAGAACTACAGAGCAGGCAGGAAGCCACGTTTTGTAATTTGTGGGCGAAGCTGACACAAGGAAGCTGAAATTGAAGGATTTCTAAGCACCTAGATTTGGTGTACAGATTGTATTTTTGAAAAAATTTAAGATCACAGCTTTAGTGGGTGCAACATGCATGTATTATTTAGTTTCAAAACTATTTTCTAAGACATATAAGCCATCTTTTGCCCATAAAATTAGGAACAAAGATGTATACATACAAACAAATATTTAGGGAAGACAATAGCACTTTGATGAACATCATTTTTAGGGCATTATGAAAATCAAAGAAAAAATTTTAAATCTCAAGCAAAACACTTAAAATCAGAGTTTAGTTAAAGGAAAGTTTTCTTATTTACCTAATCAGGAAAAAAAGAATATCAACTCTGAACATGACACAGTTGATATTTTGTATATTGTGTCTTCAAATAATTTTTGAATATTTATTTCTACTTAGTTACCCTACTCCCTGACCCCAGCAGTTATGTCAGGCAGCAAACAACTTCCTGTGACCCCAGCTCCAGAGGATCAAGCAGCCCTGACCTCTGAGAGCACTTGCGCGCATCTGTGCACCCCCCACCCCACCCCACATACACATACTTGAAAAATAACATAAATCTTTTTTAAAAATCTGATGCCTCTGTCATATACACACAATCCTCTGATTTTATCTGTCTGAGATACAGCCTGAGAGCTAAGATTTCTAAAAGCATCTTGGGTGGTTGGATGTTGAGAATTGCTTCTAAAGTCACTCATCTACAACCTCACAAAGCTTGACCCTAGCCTGGTTTCAGCCAGATCTCCAGATTCATGAAGAGTTCTCATTATTCCATTGTAGCCAGAGGCTTTTCTCTGTCCCACCCCGTCCTGCAGCTGCCTTTAAATAATCACTCAGAGGCTTATACGACATCTCACACCAGTCTATATTTCTTTTGAGGTCACATCTTACTCTAGACTCAATAAACCCTGATAGCTGCTTCCATGACTAAAACTTACCTCCCATTCAGAGGCCATTTAATGTGAAACTATCCTCTCTTTTTTGAAGAAGGTAACAATATTAGAAGCAAACCTGGTTGCCTTTAATTGTTTTTAATATGCTCCAAATTTCCTTTGTCTTCTCTTTGAAACAAGATGGATACCATTTCTGCACCAGGTGGAAGTCACATCATCCACTTATCCTAAAGGTCTACTTTCAATTTCCCTAATGCAGAAGGAGGTTAGGGCTCAAAATCTTTACTCTTAATGAAAAAGGGTCAAAAAGGCAATAGGTATTATTCTTATATCATCATCTTTGAAGAGAGGATGATAAATGAATTATTATGTAGCTCTTTAAATCCTGCATGAATGCACTCATCTTGAAGGTCAAATGACATGTTCCAAAGCTAATGAAGGCCTCGAGAGCCTGGATGCTAAAATCCGTTATTCCATCCCCTAAGCACAGCTTATTCTGGGTCCCTTTGCCTTATTTGTATGGTCCAGCTTGCTTTCTTATCATTCTTGGGTTCCACCATTATTATTTTAATCAATGCAGCTTGCAAAATGCACTGAGGTAAAAGTCTTAGTGCTCAAACTAGTATTTTTTTTTTCTGAACCTACGCACTAGCCAGATGTATTCTGTCACACCGTGCTAGGATATGCTGTTTGATGTTGTGCTTCATAGTATTTTTTTAAATTATTCACATATTGAATTTAAATTTATGCAATAGAATGAAGCGGAGAGTATGCACTTTCGGTATGCTTTTTTATTTTTGGCAGCTCTTTATCCATATCACTTTTTTATTGAAATGGCAAATCTCCAATTCTGAAGCTTTATGCTAGTACCCGAAGTCCAAGGAGGATGAGTGTTGTTATTTTCATTGTTTGGGAAACAAAAATGTACCTCTGATAATTTTTGTCTTTGATTACTGCTTCTTCAAAGGATTTAAACCAGAATGAAAGCCTTTGAAATCTTCAGAGATGAGGAGACATGAGAGTTATTCTGTATGCACTGGATAAACAGATGTCTTAGCTTTTCAAACCAAACCTGGAAAATATAATCATAAGCCTCATCAGCAACACGAAACAGTCTTTGCAGGTGTATAATGTTTTCTATTTTACTAATGTGAAATGGAAGAAATAATGTCATTTTATTCCTTTTTCTTGTCTAAGAATTTAGTTCCAATTAACATTTCAGAAAACTTGCTTTTTTGTAAATATCTCGGGAAGCAAAACACACTACATAGGAGTGGAAAAAAACCTCTTCTTGAAATCTCTTCTTGTCACTTTGGGTACAAATAAACACCATTAGAAACACACACACACACACATACACACACACACACACACACAAGTGTGTGTGTGTCTACATAAGTTGCTTAGAAAGTCAAGATCCTAATTGAAAAATTCCAAATAAATAAAAGCCAAATTTCATTCATTTACTCAATGGACCAAATCTTGTAATCAAATTCATTCTGAGACACCCATTGGTTTCAGTGTGTGTTTCTCATATGGAATAATTGTAGAATTAAGCACAATGTTACTAACTGAGAAAAAAAATCAAAACACTAATAGACTTTGTATTGTGGCAACTGATGGCCTATACTGGATAACCTATTCAGTGGACGTGGATAGCATAGCTGTTCACTGACTCACAGCAGTGCAGAAATGGGCCTAATGATGCAAAAAGCAAATAATCTCTATCCATTATGTGCTCAGCCTTTCCCAGATAAAAAGGAGGATAAAGGAAAACCAGGGAATAACACCACCCATTGGCTGGATGAATCTTGGTACGAATAGACCTGAGTAGTTTTGAAGTTTAAATTGTACCTGAAGACTCCCTGTAATAGGGTACCTTGCAATTCAGCAGTGTATTAAATACCTCCTTTAATCAAGCCACTTATTATGAATACTGCAAACAGCTGCACTTTTGGATTAATTCTAGTTCTTCCCTTTCATTTATTTACTCGATTTTGCCTGCATGTATGTCCGTGTGCCACATATGTGTTCTTGGTACCAGTGCAGGCAGAAGAGGGTGACATTTCCTCTAGAAATGGAATTACAGACAGTTGTGAGCTGGTATGTTGGTGCTTGGAATAGAAGCGGGGTCCTCTGGAACAGCAACAAGTGCTCTTAACGGTTTAGCCATCACTTTAGCCTCAATTCTAATCTTTTCAATGCCAGACTGCTTATATAAATCCTTCAAGGAGTAGGATTTCTTCAATACTCAGCCCTGGCTACATTGAACCCTTAAAACACATGTAAAGATACGAAAAACCTGAAAGTGTAAAGGAGATTGATTTTTCATTGGTAAAATGAGCTGCAGATACCCAAGCTGATGTTTAAACTTGTGGTTCAGATTGTTAAAGTTGAGGAAGACTTTAGATACAACCTAGCTTATTCTTACCATGTTACATAGTGAAGGAAACTATGCCTACCAGAGCCCAAGTGGATTGTTGCAGGATTCACACTCCTTAGGGCTGGGTTGTGTCTCTTTTACAAACCCCTGTCATTCTCTCAGGACTATTACCCATTTGAGCTTCCCCAGGTTATGAATAAACAGTGGTTACCGCTCTGGCTTGGTCTTGCATTATTTTTCTCAACTTAAGCCAATGTCTACTTCAGGTTCCACCTACTCTGCGGTAGAAATATTAATTTCACCAAAATTTGAAAACTCGGACAATCCAAGGTTTGTTTTTCTTTTGTGTCATGTGTAATCAGAAATTTTCTTGACTATCATTTACCTCGACATCTCCATTGAACCCTTCCCAAACCTCAAAACTCCCATGTCCTTGGTTCCTCTAACTCAACAACTCTATCAGTGTGATTTCAGGGACAAGTAAAAGAGCCACTGCCTATTCACCCATATCTTCCATTTAGAGACAATTGCTCACTTAAAGTCGCAACCCTGCTCAAATTCATTTAAATGGTCTATTTAGAACCAAAATCTGTAAATGGATATGTTGTGCTGGCCATTGTGAATTACTCTGAATTCTAAGAACTATTTAAAAGTCAATGTTTGAGTATAAATGTTACGATTTCAGTGTCTTTTCTGCCAGAGGTGAGATAAGAGAAATCTCTGCAATCAAGAATATCAACATCTTTCTTTCCTCGTCTACTAAAATGGCATAGCTAATGTAAAACTGTGGGGCATTTCATACACAACTAACAGAAAGGGACATTCACATGTGTTTTTCTATGATATCATTTATGTTTTGTTTAATACTACCAGGAACAGTAATTATTAATCTGCCATTGTGTCCCAAATGGGTATTGTGTCAAGCCCTTGACAAAGGTATTTTCTTTTTCTTTCTTTTTTTTTTTTTTTTTTTTTTTTTTTTTTTCGAGACAGGGTTTTTCTGTGTAGCTTTGCACCTTTCCTGGAGCTCACTTGGTAGCTCAGACTGGCCTTGAACTCACAGAGATCCCCCTGGCTCTGCCTCCGGAGTGCTGGGATTAAAGGCGTGTGCCACCAACGCCCGGCGACAAAGGTATTTTCTAATGGCCACACTATCCCTGAAAAGTTACTGTCCTGGTTGGTTTTTTCATGAACTTGACACAAGCTAGAGTTATCAGGGAAGAGAAACCTAAATTGAGAGAATGCCTCCATCATATTGTCTGTAGGTGAGCCCAGAACATTTTTTTGGTTAATGATTGCTGAAGGCAGGCCCTGCCCATTGTGGGTGGTGCCACCCTGGGGCAAGTCATCCTGGGTGGTATAACATAGCATGCTGAGCAAGCCACATGAAACAAGAAAAGCAGTGTTTCTCCGTGGCCTTTGCTTCAGCTCCTGCCTCCAAGTTTCTGCCTTCAATTTCTAAACCCTTTCCTCCCTGAGTAGCTTTTGATCAGTTTTTGTCACAGCAAGAGAAAGTAAAGAGTCACTGTGACAGTGACTATTAGTGACTATTACTATTGTGTATGGAATATGAAATAGCTAAATAAGAAAATCCAGTACACTATAAAGATATCCTTTTGCATTAACTCTAAGGGAAGACTTACGTTATGTTTGCCTACACACAAATCATTGTATTTTTTAAGCTCTGTTCTGTTTTATGATAGAAATATTAATTTAGTCAAATCTCAGAGCATCGTCTATTCAGGTTTTATTTTTTCCTTATTTTGTATGAGGTTGTTACTCTGGAATATTTCTTAATCTCATTTTTCTTCAAATTTGCACCAAAGTGACAAAGATTCATGTGGCCACAATCATCACCATGTGGGCACAATCATCATCGATATAGAGAGCATCTGTCAAAGTGTCTGTATAGGTTTTCTGTATGTTACAAATTATTATTCAGTTGGTTTCTTAAACAGCACTTACTATTATCTCATAATCTTGTAGTGTATAAGTCAATTTGATTTTCTTTATAGGTTTCACAAAGCTCAGATAAATATGTCAGGTAAGTTGGGATCACATTTGGGTTTCCAGAAAAGGATCAATCTAAGCTTGCTTGCGTCGTTGGCAGAATCTGGTCCCTTCCAGCCGAGGGAGTAGGATGACTGTTTTAAAGTCAATTTCCAGTCCCTGCATAAGCAGCCTTATCCATCTGCATTCAGGCAAGCAAAGATGGATTTTTTTTCCAATTTCTCTGATGTACTACTCCCTGCTACTAGTTGAAGAAAACTCTTATTTATAAAGGTTTATCACTGATTGAATCATATTTTCTTTATTACCACAGAATTAATTGATTAGCTGGGGGTGGGGAGATGCCAATTGGAAAAACACTTGCCATGTGTAACATGAAGTCTGGAGTTCAATACCCATCATTCATATAAACAGCAACAGTAACAACAACAAAAAAAATTCAGGCATTGGTGCTCGAGAAATGGTTCAGAAGTTCAGAGTACTTTCTGCTCTTTCAGAGGACAGAATTGTGGTTCCTAGCATCAAAAGTCAGATGCCCTAGAACAGTCTATAACTCCAGCTCTGAAGATCTGATGCTATCTCCTGGACTCTGAATGCATTACACTCGTGTGCACATACCAACATACATGTGCATAAATAAAAAAATAGAATAAATATATACATTTTTATAAATCTTTCATGGTGGTGATAATCCCGTTTTTTTTTTTTTTGAGGGGGAGGCAGTAGATCCTTGTGTTTTACTTGCAAGCCAACATAGCCTATCCAGTGAACCCCAGGTCCCAGAAAGAGACCCTATCTCAAAGACAAGTTTAATAGCTTGTGACAAACTACATCTGATACTGATGTATGAAATCCACATGCATGTGCACACACATAGTCACACACCGAACATATGAGCATCTACATATGTATACACACATATACACACAAACTGATTAGTAACTATACTCACATTTTTAAAAATTCCTTTACTATGCAAGATGATTATTCTGGCCTTGGCATCTCATTATTTTCATAATCCTAACAATTAGGATTGGGGATTTTAGGGGGGCATTTAGAAATCCTGTGTAACATGCTGGCTTTTAGGCATACAGTCCACCCCTGTGCCATCCCAGAGTATATTCAGTTGTACAGTGAAAAATCTTCCATTGCCTCCCATGTTCTCTGAGACCTTTTTGTGAATCAATACCAAATTCTATCTCATATAATAAGCCCCTCTATGTATTTAAAGCCACAGTAGTAGAGATGTGACATCCAGAAAATACAGAAGTTCCTTTACTGTCAATTCATTTATTATTGACAAATGGTATAATTTGAAGATCCTTTAAGAATCTTTGGTTTTGTTTTGTTTTTTACATCCTTGAAATGCTTTCCATGTTTTTAAGAGATAGTGGTTATGGGCTTTCTTTCTCTCCAGGTGTTAGGCACAGTGACTATCCCAAGGCTTCACTAGTTTGTCCTCTGGCATGTGCTGAATTGGTACTCAAAGTTTCATCCCTCCTGTGGCATAGGCAGGCTCAGACTGAATTCTAAAAAGAAGTCTCTTTTCATAACTCAAGGCAGTCATCTCCTCTCTGATGTGCAGTTGGGAGATTAATCCACATCTCACTTGTGCAATGAAGTATGAACTTTAGAGAAAGTGGAACATGAATGGACCTGACACTTTACCCTTTTCACTCTCTGTTCACCTACCTACCACATTTTCTGAAGAAATACAGCACTAAAATAAACTAATTTTACATCTTTCTCCATTCTGACCAATCTGGTATTTAAAGTATGATCTTTTTATACTGTGAGACCTCTGGGAAATTGTTCTTTGAAACATCCAAGGCTCCTCTGTTATAAATGGAAACATTGACTTTCATGTTTACTGTTTTTACTAGGAACTGTGATGGTCACTTTGCAACTAGGTATGAACAGAAGCCAAAACCAAACCAAAAAGAACTTTCCTCTCTTTTCTGAACTCATGAGCAACTTCCTACTTAAGGTTGTGGTAAAGAGGTGAAAAACATAGTCTAGGGCACCCAGGTATAGCATAATGTACCATGAATTTTACCACAAAGTTTATGTCTTTTTCTTAATCAACCCAGTATTATGTAGGAAATACTGTTTGTGTTTATTAATCTTAATACCTTTATTTGATAATAAGGGACATGACAGAGAAGGAGAGGTTCTTGGAAATGACATCTAGATTCTAAATAACATATTGGTAAGTCAATAAAAGTAAACCATTTATTAACAAGAATAGCAGCTAAAATGCATTTTTATGTACAATAAATTCATGAGATTAAAATAATATTAAGCTTCTAATACTGTGAGTTTTAATAACTTCAAGACTATACTCAGTTTGTTAAAGGGAAATCTTTTGGCCACTACTATCACCATTCAAACTAATCTATTGGAGGAGTGCCAAAGAGGGCCGCCATCGCCATCCTTCTACATGGATGTCTTCATCTGCTCTGTGTGATAACACCTGTGTCAGGCTGTCCCTTGGGCAGAACCTCTGGTTTAATACCTTGTGTAAAAATGACTTCCATTAATGGACGTCCTCTATGATAATCACTTGATTGGATTGAAATATATTAGGGTATTAGTAAGCACTTATGAATGTATGCCTCCAGAAATCACCAGATAATGGGAGCTTTAGGGACTAACCCATCGACAGATTCCTAACTTGAATAGATTAGTGAGAGGTGGTAGAGCACTGGAAGGTGGGGCCTAGTTGGGGTAAACAGGTGGCTGGAGACATACCTTAGAAGGATATAACTTGGCTTTGAACCCTTCCTGTTACTGCTCTCTACTTCCTGGCTGTCATGAAGGGAAAAGCTTTCCTTTATCATGCTCTTCCTCCGTGGTATTTTAACCTTGCTACCAGCCTACGAGGAAGGGGATCATAGAAGCATGGACCAATACTTCTGAAATAGGAACCAAAACAAATATTCCCTTCCTTTAAGTTACTTCTTAGGCACTTGTTCCAGGAATGAAAAGTACCACTAAAGCACTACCCCACTATCTTAATTCATGAATTATTAGGAACACAAAGATCAGAATTCCTCTAAGTCAACAAGTTCTATGACTACCCTGTATGGAACTGTGGCAGTTTGAATGAAATGATCACCATACATGCATATATTTGAATGTTTGGTTTCAGGTTGGTGGAACTGTTGGGCAAGAATTAGGAGATATGGCTTGTTGGAGGGTGTGCGTCCTTGGGAGAGGGCTTTGAGATTTCAGAATCCCATGCCAGGCCCAGTCTCTTTGCCTCTGCCTCTAACCGATAATATGGAAGATTTTAGCTACTGCTCCACCAGGCTCCCCTGCTGTGACAGCCATGCCCTCACCCCCTGAAACTGTAAGCAAATCCCAGGTAAATGCTTCTTCCTTTTGTCAGTTGCCTTGGCCATGGTGCATCTTTACAGCAGTAGAGAAGGACTTAAGACAGAAGGGAGTACATTTGTCACAATTTCAAGTTTGTGTCTTTTAGCAATTACAGAGACATTAGAGGAATATTTCAGGTTACTCGTTCTGTTTAGGAATCTGTCCTTTGTGGTGTTGGTTGGTAAAATGAAAGTGACTGAAATTGGATCAGCCTTTATGTAAATGCTAAAAACAGAAATACAATTCCTCACCTGTCACATTTCACTTATTCTTAAGCAAAAATAACCCAAAATTTCCATCTCTAACCCAGAGAATCCAGGTAGTGTTCACATTTCCTTATGCGGCAGCCCCACCTGAGTTGTGCGCATGTTATAAGCCATACTACGCTTAACCATTAAGCGTATAAGCATAAATAAGCCATACAAGCATAAACCATTAGCACTTCATACACAGAACTGAAATGGACGGGAAATAGTCGAGTAATAGGTTAGCAGAAATAAGCATACATGAGACAGGAGGGAAGGGATGCAGGCAAGGCTTTAGTCTTCATTTCTTAAAATATCTACAATTTTGTTACTGTTTTGCTCTTTTCATACTTCACCGGTTCACAGCTAACACAGCTGCCTACCACACACAAAAATTGTCTTCCTCAAAGATCTGTGATGATATTATGTAAACAATATTGGATTTTTTGGAGGGGGAGTTTCAAGACAGGGATTCTCTGTGTAGCTTTGCGCCTTTCCTGGAACTCACTTGGTAGCCCAGACTGGCCTCGAACTCACAGAGATCCGCCTGGCTCTGCCTCCCGAGTGCTGGGATTAAAAGCGTGCGCCACCACCGCCCAGCAACAATATTGGATCTTGTGTAAATAAATGAATGTTTTTCTAGGTCAGAGGCATATACAATGCATTGCTACAATTTGTAAATAAAACACTAAGTTTAGAGACACCAGTGTGTTCCTGGAGTCAATAATCCAATCCAGGTATTACCAATCATGCTAATGCATGGTCTTCATTGTCTGGCTTTTCTGGATCAGCATAATAGTATTAATCTGTATCCTGGTTGTTGTAGATACCAATGGTTTACGGTTTTATTGTTTACTTAACCATTGAATAGCATTCAATGACACCCATATAGCATAATTGGTTTACCTGCTTCATATTGCCAGACATTTGGGTTAGTTCTAGGTTGGCAGTACTAACTAAAGTTCCTAAAAATGCTAATATTAATAACTTTTGAAGACTTCTTCAGTTTCTTTTTATTAAGTAGCCAACACTAAAGTTGCTGGATCGTAGCATGGATATATATTTGACTTGGTAAAAGAAAGGCACCCGATTATCTTACAAAGCAATTCTACTGTTTATATCCTTCCAACAGTGTATGACAATTCTATTATCATGCATATTTATTGATATTTATTTCTACTAGCTTGTTGAATTAGTCATTCAGGTTGGTGTTAAATATCATCTAATGAAATTTCAAGATTAACTCTTTGTTTGATTTAGAAGAATAGAATTTCCATTTCCACAATAAAAGCTCATGATGTCTAGAACATTTTTCCTTGATAACTAGAATTTAAAAATAAGACAGTTTACATTCAGAAAACCAAGTATAGAGTATATCACCCATTAGTTATAAACTTGTTTTGCATAATCCTAGAGTACCTAATTGAAAAAAAAACTAGGTACACTGTCCCATTAAAAGTAAAATTCCAAAAGGCCTGGGAAGATGACTCAGTTGGTAGAGTATGTCTCATAAGCATGAGGAAGGACCTGAATTTGGATACTCAGAATCCATGAAAAATCCTGGGGTAGCAGTGCATTCCTGGGGAAAGGGGTGGTAGTGGGGGGTGGGGTGTAGAGACGGAGACCGTAGCAGGCTTTCTCAGACCACCAGCATCCATATAAAGACATGCAGGCTTATTATTAGTTATGGATGGTAGGCTTTATCTCATGCTTGTCCCACAAGCTCTTATAGGTTAATTTAACATGTTTCTCTTCATCTGTGTTTTGCCTCTGGGCTTTTTACCTTTCTTTCATTCTGTATGCCTTACTTTTCATACTTCCTGCGTGTCTGTCTGTCTGTCTATCTGTCTGCTACCTGTTTGTCTGCTGCCTGTCTGGCTGGCCCTGGGAATCTCCCTCTCCTTCTCCCTCATTTTCCTCTCATTCTCTCAAACCTCAATTTCTCCTACTACTTATTCTCTCTGTCTGTCAGCCCAACCTGTCCTTCTACTTCCTAACTATTGACTGTTCAGCTTTTTATTAGACCAGTCAGGTTCCTTAGGCAGGCAAAGCAACACATCTTTACATTATTAAACGAATGCAGCACAAACAAATGTAACACATCTTTGCATAGTTAAAGTAATATTCTGCAACAACAGACAGATCCATTAAGCAATTTGGCCAACTAGGGTAGTCTAGTTTCAAAATATAAAGGTGGAGAGTACTGGAAGAAAGACATCTTCAAGCCTGTGGGCATCCATATGCACGTGCACACTAACAAATACAACACTAACACACATACACACACACACACAACAATACACACTCATTAAAAACAAAAGATTGTTATTAGTCCGAGAATCATAAGAAAATTCATTGTACTTAAGCAAAAGCAAAGACAACAAAAAATCAACTAATGGCAATTGTTCTGGGTCCTTCCTGCTCAGCACTGTTCCTGTTATATTGGGGCAGCAATGGCAAGATTTCCGAGGTGAATATCTGTGCCCTGTCTCTGTACTCCTCACTCCCCTCCTCGGGATCTTTAATTTGATATCATTTATTTCCAGCTTGAAGAACCCTTTAACTTTTTTTGTAGTGCAGCGCTATTATCAGCAAGTACTTTTTTTTAAGGTTTATATTTTCCCGAGTTTCTGAAGAATACACAATACTTCCTAGCACACCATTCTGGGTTGACAGGGTGAGGGTTCCCTCCAGTGTTTCACAGATACTCACTTAGTGCTCTCAGTTTCTTCTGTGTTTCTTCCAGTTTTTCTGTAGCCATCACATTTTAGGTTTATGACCCAGTGATCTGAAGATGAAGTGATTATTTATGGTTCTTTTCAGGTTCATAACTGTTTACTGACCTAGATCTATAATTCAGTATTTGCAGAATAGTTACAAAGTTATCAGCCATCATTTCATTAAATATTTCTCTGATTCAGTCTTACACTTTTCTTCTGAGAATTTAATTACTCTATTATTACTGCTGTATTATAGTTTACAAGACTTTTTTTTAAAGTATTTTCATTGCTTATCTTCACATTAATTTGCCTTCATGTTCAGGGATTAATTTTTATGCTACCTGTACTATTACACCTATGCAGTAAAATTTTTAGCTCAGGTGTTTTGTTTCATAGTCTAGAATTTATAGACTTTAAAGAATGATTTTTTTCTCCTGAGTGTCCAGGACTGACTGTTCATTTCAATTTTTCACTTTAATGTCTTAAACACATTGATAACAATTGTTTGTAAGCCAACTATCTACTATTGCAACAAAATACTTGAGCAAAGCAATTTAAAAGAAAGAAAATTTTATTTCGGTCAGTTTCGGAGATTTTTGACCCATTGATGACTTAGTTCCATCTCTAAGAGAACTGTACTGAGAGGAAGCATCATGGCAGAAACCTCTGACAAAGCAAACATACTCCCCTAGTGGCCTAGAAGGGAAAAAAACAGAGCAAAGAGTTGGGATGAGACATGGTGTTTGAAAGACCTACTCCATTCAATTAGGCCTGTTTCTGTCATGCAATAGCCTATCAAATTAACCAATCCATTAATTAGAGGAGGGTCTTTATGATTGAATCACTTCCCCCAAACCTGTCAACTGGAAACCAAGCCTGTAGGGCATGACTTTTGGAGTTCATTTTAGATCCAAACCATAATACTTCTTTAAAATTATTATCCAGATTCTCACCTATAGATAATCTCAAATAAGTTTCTAATAAATACTGTTTCTATTTCAACACCCAGTGTTTCTTGCGCACTTATGTCTAGGAATTTTTAAATCACCCTCCACAGTGGATGACAGATATCCAGATGCAATCATGCATTTCTGTTACTGTACATGAAATATTTTGCTTATTCACCGAACAGTCCAATTACTGCCTGTCCTGTTTGGTCTTATGTTGGCTTGGCTTTAAACATTGCTACTGTGAATGAATTTGTGGAAGGCTCAGATTTTCTTTTTCTCCAGTCTTTCTAACGTGTGGGACTCAGCTATTAACCTGGGGAACTAGTTATGGTATAGTTAAGCTTGGTCTGTGGCTTAGTGTTAAGAATTCCTTCAGAACATAGCCCTGCTTCTATGGTGGAGTTTTCTTTCCAGGGCTGATGTGGAGTTGTTAATGACTTGTTCACATTATATTTATACTCGGTCAGGACTGGAGTTCCACAGATGACAGTTTATCAGTACCTCTAAACTCTGAGTATCTGTAACTCCCAGGATTTTCCCTGATTATGTACACACTGCTTTAATTGCAGCAGATTCTCCTCCATCCACCTGACTCTCATATAATGTCCCGACCCATTTTGACAGCTTTATCTTCACAAATGCTCTTTGCTCCAGGACCCTCATCTCCATCCCTGGAGCTCAGCAGAACTATTACCTGCTATGAGCAGTTCTTTTCTATACCCGTAAATTTTTCCCTAATCTAGGAAGGACTAAGTGGCAGTGGGACTCTTCTGTCAGTGAGGAAAGTCCTTAATGTCTATGATGCGGACTCAAAACCTGTGGCTTATCTTTCCATGTCTCTGTTTACTAGTCCAGTAACTTTAACTTAGTCATGGCTGGAATTCCAATTCAAGCTGATGCATGACTGTACACATAATTGAATCCCCAGGCTCCATCCTCCTTAGATATAAAATGAAACAGCTTATCTCTAGGAAGATTTCTTATTTTAGACACTTTGTTGCAATGTAATGTTTACATCAGGATCTACTCCAGTATGAAGATGTCAGTTCCTCTAACGCTACCATCTTCATATTACTCTCCTCTGCATTTTTAAAACTCTTTGTCAAAAGCTGAAGATTTATCGAGCAGTATTCCCTTACTATTAAAAAAATTCTATTGTTGTGAATTCATTCTGAAACTATTTACTGGCTATAATTATGTTTCAAAAAATATGATGGCTGCTATAGTGCATAGTTGTACTAATAGTTTTTAATTTTCTTTTCTTTGATATCATTTAGTAAGCTGTAAACACATGTGCATCCCACAGTCCTCAGTGTTCAGTTGTATATGTCTTTTTGCAATTCCTTACTTAAAATGCCATTTATTGTCCACCATACACATACCAGACACTGCAGCCTGCAGAGACTATAATGAATCACTGAGACTAATATGTACCTTTAAGAGGCTGGCTCTATTAAAAAAGAAAGACTTAGGCATAGGAACAGTAAAAGTAAGCTAATAAAACCATGCTCAAAATATTTTGGGGATCCAGATGAGAATGATTAACTCTGCCAGGGGCTTCTGATGAAGTTTCCCTGTAAAAGGTCAACTTTAATCTCAGACTCAGCTAGAAAAGGCAATCAAGGATGAGGGGTTTAATCCTGACTCAGTACTTAGCAGCAAAGAGATCTTTGGTAAATAACATGCACTTTTCACAGTTTCCATCGCTGATTTTCCCACTTTTAACTTCTTTCTTTCTAAAGTGAGGAGTAATTCTGACCTAGCTATTTTGTTGTGAAGATTTGAAATTAAGGTTGTATATGCATAAAACAGTAGTCATCATTATTTTTTATACATCATGACTAAACAGTGTTGGCACATGCAGTTTTTACTCGTTTCACATTGAGAATTTTCCCCTGTGCATATATATTCAATCTTTCAAAGTGTTCTAATCCATGCATGAATTATCAGTTCCTAGAAAATGAACTTATCAGCACAAGCAACATTCAATTGTGACTCCCTTTGTTAATTCAGGAATTATAGTAGCATTTTTCAGAATGGCAACATATCTGCATGTTTCTGTTTTCCTTAAACGTTGCTATAGGCAGACTTTGGGTTGCAAATTTCCCAGAACCTTGGAAATTTTGTGAAAGGTTATGTAGTAATGAGTACATTAGACCTATTTTCAATAAAGTATATGAATTTATTATATTATTTCTGCCAAATCAATTTCTCTTTTTCAACTTTTCATATCTCAAAGCACAGTTTAATATTTCTCTTATGTTTCATCCTTTTTTCCCTCAAAATATCTCTTCGATGATGAATAGTTTGGTGTATATGGATTGTTTATGTTCTTAATATTGTACAACCAAGTCTATTGATGAAAACCTTATACATAAAGTACTTATTTAAGTATTTTATTTTGTTTTTAATTATGTGTGTGTGTGCACATGGGTACAGGTGCACTTGGAGGCCAGAACATTGAAGACGAACCACTGTTTCAGGAAGTTGTGGACTCTCTGGCACAGGTTCTGGCAATTAAACTTGTGTCCTTTGCCTTAGCAGTACGCACTTTTCACATGAACTATTTCTCCAGCCCAACACCATTTATTTACATAAAAATTTCATTTTGGAAAAGTTTAGATTCTCAGAAAAGTTAGGAAGCCAGTATAGGGAGCTCCTGTATGCCTTTCATTCTATTCCTAGTCTGTAAACATCTCACATTTTCATGATACCATTATCAAAGTTAAGACATTAGTGTAAATCTATTAATTGTTATGGAACTCTTATTAACTTTTCACCAGCTTTTTCCCACTCTCCTTTTATTGTAGAATCCAGTCCAGGCAACCATATCACATTGAACAGTTATATGTACTTAACCTTTTCTGGTCATTGTTTTCTGAAAGACTACTGACCAGTTGTCTTGGGGAATGAGGTAGTTTGAATATAACTGGGCCCCATAATCTCATCCTCATAGGGAGCAGCACTATTAGGAGGCGTGACCTTGTTGAAGTAGGCTCAGTTTTTTTTGTTGGAGTAAGTATGTCACTGTGGGCGCAGGCTTTGAGGTCTCCTATGCTCAAGACACTGCCCAGTGTCTCAGTCCACTTCCTGTTGCCTGAATGATATAGCACTCTCAGCTTCAGCACCATGTCTGCCTGCATACCTCCATATCCATCCATGATAATAATTGCCTGAACCTTTGGACTGTAAGCGAGTCACCCAATTAAATGTTTTCCTTTATGAGTTGCCATGGTCATGGTGTCTCTTCATAGCAATTGAAACCCAAACTAAGATAGGGAACATATTTGAATGTGGGGTTCTGTATTGATTTTACAGTGGTTAGATGAATCATTCACTGTGAAGTTCGAATGAATTCACTTTGACATATAGATTTTATTTTTTCTGAATTTAAAGGTACTATTCCATTGTTTTGGGGTCATAGTTTTCAAATGATGACTCAGAGATAATTCTTGTATGTGTACCTCTCCCTATGATGTCTCCTTCCCCTCTATGTTATGTGCCTTTTTTCTCTTGATGTGTTAAGATTTCTTTTCTTTAGGACTAGTCTTAAAAGTTTAATTATGATGTGACTTGCATGGTTTTATTTGTATTTATACTACTTGGGAGTAAAAATTCTGAAAACAATGACTTTAATTTTTAGATGTCTCTTGTCATTCCTCATTGATTCTTGTTACACAGATACTTCATGGTTAATATAATGCCAAGGTCACTGATGAGCTACTCATTCTGCTATTATTTCCTGTCTTTCCCAATCTGTATGACTGGGTTTGGATAATTTCTGTTAGGTTTTCAAGTTCATTGACATATCTCATGATGTGTATCAAATTGGCTGCTGATTCTGCACATTCATTTTGGATATTGTATGTCTTAAATCTAGAAATATCATTTAGATTTTTACATATTTTGATTCCCTGCTCATGAGTCTCATGTTTACCTTTAAGCTTTACTTTATTAATAGTGGATTTTTGTTTTTGAATCTTTGTTTGATTATAACACTCAGCAATTTGTGGGTTTTTTGCTGAACTGTTTTGCTCCAAAATTTGGTCTAAGTTTTTAACTTCTCTTCCCAGAACATTTTTATAAGATGTTGTCTCTTGTGTCCTTGTCCCAGCTATGTTAAATTTAGGTTCAGTTTTTGTTCTTTTTTTCCTCTTTTAAGTCATATAAATAAATAAATAAATGAATGAATAAATAAATGAATAAATGAATAAATAAACAAATAAATAAACGAATAAATAAATAAATAAACGAGTTTATTGGAGTTATTTACAAGAACGTGAAAAGCTGAAAGGCAGCTGGATCATTAAAAAGCTTGTCTAAGTGCAGGCGGTGACTCACAACAGCTGCATCTCTGGCGCTTCTTACCCCACTTGTAGGCAGCTCCACCCGAAAGTTTGCTCTTCCCGTGAAGGGCTTGCTTCTTTCGGAGCTGACTTTGAGAGGTGCCCTGTGACAATCACAAGTTGTATGAGCTTCCTGACTCCTGTAACTTTTATGAACGCGGTGAACTTCATGAATATCACTCCTCCCTCCAGCAAGGATTGCTTCAATTCAGAGAGATAACTACACACACTCCCCCTCTCTCATTCCTGGAGCTTTCACATTCTTCCTGTGCCCCTTCTGCTGTGCTCCCTGAGGGGGTGAAGTAGACATCTGATTGTAGTTTTCCTTTTACGACTGACCATCGGGTCACTGCGCCGCAGCACCAGTTGCTTATTCTTAAAAGTTTGGCTGGTTGTGAGTCTCTACAGTAAACAAAGCCCACTGAAGGAGGATGTTGGGGGTCAGGGAAGTGTCCCTCCATGACTGCTGCTGACATCTACAGTAATCTATAAGTACAATCACAGTATCTTTATGCTTTGGGTGTTAATTTATGTGTGTTGTTTGTGTTTCCATGCATGTGCTTGCGTGTGTGTGTGTGTGTGTGTGTGCGTGTGTGTGTGTGTGTGTGTGTGTGTGTGTGTGTAGAATCAATCTCCAGCTTTCATGTAGAGAGGAATGCTGCCAAATAAGTATGCATATAAATTCCTATTTATTGAAAATGTAACTATTATAGCAACATAAAAAAATCAATGTTTATCCAATTATTTTCAAAGACAGTATCATGCAATGCAGCATACTTTCTCATTAGATTAAATCAAACCCTCCTTAAATACCATTTTACCAGCTGTTACTGGATAAAGGGCGATCAGAACAGTTTGTAGTAGCAAATATGTAACTCTCTGGCACATGTCTTTGCCAACATTGCTACAGCTGTGTATATTGTTTATAAAAAACAAATGCCCTTGGTAGTTTTTCCATGAGTTTTATTGAAATGCTTTTTTTATCTACCAGAATTTTATATGCTTCTTAGTGAGGAAAAAATGTTGTTTAGGCCTCAAAAGTTAGTCAAATTCAATACATGCCTTAAAAAATATTTGGGGCTTTGATTTAGAATAAAAAAGAAAGAATTCTATTATTAAACAATACGTTCATCAAAACAGAGTCAAATGGATTTTCCAGGTCCCTCCAATTGGTTGTTTATACATACCTTTAAAATATTCTACATTTCTGATACTTTCAATGGGGATTTGATCAAATAACTAATAGTCATAATTCTCAAATAGCCTCAAGGTGATATTGAGAGCAAACACTGCTACCAGTTTCTTTTGTTTTTAACTTTTAAATATTTTCACTCTATGCAAACCAAATTTAACCAAACTTTTACTTAAGATAAAAGCTGGAAGACTCAGACCCTTAAAAGCCTTGGTCAAGATGACACACTTGATGAGGATGCCAGATCCCATAAAGTTCAGGACTGCATTCAGGTTACATATATGAGCTTTCATTACTGGGACTAGAGTATACCTTGGAACATCTGCCCTCTATTTCAATTCACTTTGACCACATCTTAATGAACAACAAAGTTTTTATAAGTCATAAAGCACAAGGAAAATATCATGTTAACACTCAAAATTACAACAAAAATGAAATTTTAATGTTAGTTTTTATGAAAGCATTATAAAGAGCGTTTAGATTTCAAGTAACCAATAAATCATCTGAAGTGCAACATTACATATACTAGATGATCAGAAAGGGTAATTACTTCCTCATTTTACTATCTGCCTCCTCTTATCTCTTTTTTAATCATCCTCCCTTATCATTTGAGTTTCTCCAGGAGCAGGCACATGTATAAACATATAATAATGATTACCATGCTGTGGAATAGAAGAAAGTGTTTGTCTAGCTAAATATAAACTTTATATTTCTCTGGTATTCTTCATTCTCATGCTAACAGGTTTATTTTCAGCATGTCAGAATCAGTGTTCCTATGTTTTACCATGAATTTCACTGCATATCTGGACCTTCATTAAATCATTCTGATTATTATGTTGAAGATCTTTGAAGAAAACAGAAAATCTGCCCAGCTATTCTATTCTTGGGACAAATGGTAACATTGTTGCTGTTGTCTTTGTCAACAGGTTTTCAGAAGTGTAAAAGAGATCATAAATGAGTGACTGGAGAACACATCTTCCTTCACTTTTTTTTTTTTGCACTTACAAATGAGTCTACACAGAATGATCACATTGTATGTCCAGTGTTGCTGCATATATTCAGTTGGAACTGAGTATTGTTCTGGAGAAGGACATATGTGATTTCTTTTGCCAGAGTTACCACCATTACCTAAAGTTTTGAATATGTTCTGAAATACCATTTCAATAGCCACATCAGAAACATAGACTAACAGAGTCTGTGTGGTTACTGAGAAAATCATGTCTGAATACATTTATAATGACATTTTTCCTAAATGATTACTTCCTTGTCATGCTTAAAATATTAAAACTCATTCAACTTCCTACTGTAATATGCTGCCTTTAGCAGGGGCCACCCTTGCACAGCTCTCAAACACAGAGTAGATAAGAGCTGTTTGGGTTTCATAAGGCGCGGTTACTTGCCATGTGTCATCTAGGTCTTTGCTCATTGTGATTTCTCTACCTGATGTGATGTCCACTTTCCTGGTTCCTGTTCACTCAAAATAGCATTTCTTCCAGGGAATTGTTCTATTCTGATAAATCTGGTAAGGAAGGTCTTCTCACATGTAGTCCTACTAAACTGGGTATGGCAATTGTGTGTTTTTTCATATTTGTCTTGTTTTGACAGTCAGCTTCAGAAATTCTGTTCTATGCATTATTCACTTTTTTTTTGCTTTCAGTGCTTATAAGTTTCCTAGAAAAAAGAAAAATGTTTGATAATTTAGTGAAAAGAAGAATGTATGAATTAACTAGACTTTACATGTGTGGATGGTTAGACTTCCTACCACTCTATAGTGAAGAGCAAAGATATAGAAAAAAATAGAAAGTTCTTAATTTTCCTGTGGACATTTGAATTCGTGGTCATCATTGGCCTGGAAGTCTGATATACTTTTCAAAGTAATTTATACAAATATAAGTTTTGGGGAAACTTGGTCATCATAAATTATGATGGCAAGCACAGCTAACTTAAAATAATGTTGTAGTCAGGTTTGATGTTATGTTAACTAATATTTTATTTTTGATAAACAGCACCGCCTGTCACGTAAAACTGCTAATTTGAATTGTGCTGTTGTGTTTGTTTGTTTCTCTGTTGCTGTTATAAACACTATGACCAAAAGTGAATGGTGCTTACTGGCTACTCGCTTGTTTCATAACTCAGTCTACTTTTTATATAACTCAGGACCACCTGCCCAGGTGTGGGACTGTTCACAGTGAGCTGGGCTCTCTCACATCAGTCTGTAGCTGAATTTTTCCTGTGTCCCACCCGGTCTGTAGCCACTCAGACCCAAGTAAACACAGCACCAATCTACTTCAGAGAAGATATGGGCATTGAAGAAACTGAGTATGGAGTTAACTTTCACTGTGGCAAAAGTTAGCCACTGGACAACAAAGTGTGCTCACATCAACTGCTGACAAACAGGACAAAAATGGACAGACACAAAACAAAGGACTACCAATCCTTGCCAAGACAAGTGTGGTTGTGGGTTTAGCAACAGGTGTCCTCTGAGGCCAAGACAATATGGCACCATCACTGAAGTGGCCTTTGCAATCTGGAAAAGGTACAGTACCCCTTTCTCTGAAGGCAGCTGAACTGGCAGTGGGCCGATGGCTTCTGATGTACAGTGGAGCAGTAGCTGAAACAGTTATTCTTGAAAGAGTAACTAGGATGACAGAGTCTAACCTCTCGATGGTAGACTGGCATTTAATAAAAGAGATGAAGCCACCCACAAGCCGAGAAGAATAGACAGCTGAATTCCAAAAACACCAACAATTTCCAGAATTTAAAACCCTGAATCATGATAGGACACTAGTGGAATTCAGGTTTATCTGGTACATGAACGACTCAAACCAAATGTGAGGTCAAACTGTAGACCTTGTGTACATCCTACTTCATAAATGAGTCTGTCAGATATGCTAAACCTTTAGGCTTAAGATGATGCCCCAACATTTCAGAGAAACCTCGGGCGACTGTCCAGGGAGCTGGCTGTTTCTGTCAACTCACATTGTTTTGGAAGTCGCTTGTTGGCATTTCCTGTTTTATTAGGTAATATTATTTCCTTCTTGGGTCTCTGAGGGAGTTGAAGATTAGATAGTTATGGTTATAATTATAGTTAGTTGAAAATTAGATAGTTATAGTTAGTTGAAGATTAGATAGTTACACTTACAGTTAGTTGAAGATTAGATAGTTATAGTTTTCCTTGTTAAGAATTTCAGAGAAGAAACTCACTAAAGAGGTGTAAAGTATATAAATTTGAAAGACATTATAAGATAGTTTTCTTTTTTTTTTCCTTTGGTTTTTTGAGACAGGGTTTCTCTGTGTAGCTTTGGAGCCTGTCCTGGAACTCACTCTGTAGCCCAGGCTGGCCTCGAACTCACAGAGATCTGCCTGCCTCTGCCTCCCAAGTGCTGGGATTAAAGGCATGTGCCACCACCACCCGGCTAGTTTTCTGTTGGTAATATAAGTTAGGATAAAAAGTGAATCAGGTACATTTTGGACTTACCAAAATAGGATAGATAATGGAATATTTTCTCTGAGTTTGTCAAATGCAAATCAACTAGACATTGTTCAGGTATTTATTGCTTGTATATATTGTATATAGTTATTGTACTTATTGTATATAGTTTTTCTTATATTTGTTATAACTTTTTTCTTTTTTCTTATTAGAATAAAAGGGGGAAATCTGGTGATATTTTAATTGTGCTGAAATGTGGTTTTATTTGTATGTTAATAAATAAAGTTTGCCTGGAGATCAGAGGTCACATAGTGAGCAATAAACAGAAGTCAGGCAGTGGTAGCACATGCCCTTAATCTGATCACACTGCAGGCCGAGTCTTTGTGTGGTCAAGGACACAGCCAAGAGTGGTGACACAAGCATTTAATCCTAGTACCAACCATAGAGACCTGGAGGTCTGTATAGACAGGTAGTGACAAGGAAGTGATGTGACTGGGCTTAGAGCCAATGAGAAGGCAGAACAGGAAGGCAATAAAAGTGCAGTTTAGACAGAAAGGAGCTCTCTCTGGGGAAGCTACTGCATGGTGGTAAGCTAAGGCTAGTCGTGGCTATTCGTTATTTCTCTGATCTCTTAGGCTATTACCCCTGTATTTGTCTCTGTCTTTCTTATTTAATAAGACTGTTTAGAAATTCATCTGCATCAATCTTTAACTAAGAAAATGTCCCACAGATATGCTAATGGCCAAACTGATGGAGGCAATCCCTCAGTTGAAGTTCCCTCTTCTTAAGTAAAAAATTAGCATTATTTCTTATTTTCTGGAATACTATTAAGTAGAATTGTATGGAATCTCATTTGAGTTGGCCTTTTCTTACCCATGTGCCTCATGAAGAGATTTTCAAATATTTACCTAATCAATGCTATTTTTTTTTCACCCAGGAAAATAACTGAAACAGTAAAAGACAAAGAATGGCCTCACCATGGAAGAATGCTAGTGTTCTATTTTAGGACAACAAATGGACAGAGACAATGAAAGGGACCACAGCAAACACTTCATTTGATAATGTAACTCATGCAAAATCCAGCAGCAAAGCTGCAGCTAGCAACACCCTGCGACAGATGAACCCCTTGCACAGAGAAGAAACAATCAAGTCACCTCAAATACTATTGCTTCCATTTTTATTACTGGGTGCTTGGCAAATCTCCGGCATACAGCAGAGATAAGTTCCAGAGCAAATGTGTAAATTTAATTTATCAATGAAGAAATTTGTTAAAACTGTGCTTTTGGTCGCTTCACAGTAAGAAGCATTTTTGCCATTCTGTCACAATAAGTCAGGAGGCAGAGCTTTCTTTTCTCTAAAATATTTTAAAGTTAAAAATCTGTTAAAATACAATACTAGTCATTTTGTTTTGTTTTGCTTTGTTTTGCTTAAAGAAACACCCAAATTTATCTTTTCTTAGACTTTCTCTCTCTTTTTAATTGTTTTATAATTCTATGTAAGCTTTTTTCTTTTTTTAATCAAAATTCTTCTAAAGCTTGGATTGGTGTTATCAAAACATGGTGTCTTTACTCAATACACCCCTTGTTGATCTCTACATGGTTCTTTCTTATATCTTGGCAGCTTTTATGACTGTCAACTTCCTGAGGACCCAAAGAGCTGCCTAAGAACTTGCTGACCTCCTTCTGCCACAAATGGTCCCTTCAGCTGATTTCCATCAGTCACCAGGGAGTCTGCTTCTCCTTACTCTGCCCTTTTGGGACCATCGGAAGATAGCCTTACTTCTCCACACATGGATGCAATGTCATCATTCATAGGCTTCTTCCCTGGTCAGATGGACCAATGTAAGGTTATCAATATGCATGGTGACACAGCTTACTCTTATTCTGTGTCCTGCACCACATACCACATTTCTGTTTCACATTGGAAGATGCACCATAGCCTGGTGTGGAAAGGCCATGGCTCTGTATTTTGCTAGGTTGAAGACAGGATACCCTAATGTGAAGATCTTTGAAACAACCTCAGAAGCAAGTTTCTTTCAGTGCAACTTCATCTTTTCAGTCTCTCATTCCTAATTCTCCCATGAGGCAAGTTATAGAAACATCATCTTCTCTCCCCAAAATCAGGGCATAGAAATATTCTCTTTTCCCACCAAAGTCAACCATAAAGCTAAAAATACTGGGGCAATGAGAAGCACAAAAGTTGCTTGTCACTTGACCTGATTATCTGAGTTCAATCCCCGGAACCCTCAAGGTTGAAGGAGAGAACACACACATACATCACACACACACACACACACACACACACATACACACACATACACTATAAATAAGTGTGAAAAATAAAATCTTAATATTGACCTAGTTTCCTCTGTCTTTTGAGTGAACCGTGATAACATTCTCTGACATAGACCGTTTCATTGCAGGTTCTAAGACTTCCCATTCTTGAAAGCATCTTGCCTCACACTCAGAAGAAAGGAGCACTGTACAGAGAGATCACAAATCGTCGGAACAGATAGCTTTCTTGGGTTACTCCACCTTAGCCTGTTACTGTTAGATTACACTCTTTTGTATCGATCATGTGTCATGCCTGTAGTTGCTCATATTGTGCCCAAACGAATAGTCAATATTGTTTATTGTATATCATTGTGCCTTAAATCTGAAGAATCATTTCATGACAATATTCAGTGCTAACCCCTGCACACGATCTGTGTGTGTGTGTGTGTGTGTGTGTGTGTGTGTGTGTATGTGTGTGTGTGTGTGTGATGTATTTGAATATAGTGGTGCAAGAAGAGGCCGAAAGAGGATGTCAAGTGTTCTGCTTTTAATACAGGGTCACTCTCTGAACCTGGATCTCCCTCTTCCTGCTAGGTTGGCTGGCCAAGAAGCCTAAGTGATCTCTAGTATTGGGGCTATGGGTATATGTGAATATGTCTGGCATTTTACATGGATGATGGGATCTATATACAGGTTTTCGTAATCATACAGTAAATACTCTTCCCCACTGAACCATCTACCTGGCCCAATCATATGATCCTACCTTTTCCATATAGGTATGAGCATGGGCAGGCAGTAAGAGACGGTCCCCTTACAATTCAAAATGCAGTCATTCTCTGTCAATTATTAGCATGTGATTGTGGAGAAGTTATTTCACCCTCCTGTGTCTCAGTTTCTATATGTGAAAATAATTCTAAGCTACCTGATTTGGCTTTTATGAGAATGAAATCAATTTAATAAAAAAGAAAGACCTTAATACAGCCTGCTGTCTGTTGGATTAAATACTTCATACCTTAAATGCTTATGAAATGTTCAAATATCCTATCAAACCCCAGGCATTTCTGAGCTTAGATACATTATTTTATGGTATTGATGTGCATATAGCAGAGAAATAGTCAAGTAAGCAAAAAGGGAACTCAATGTCTGCAGGTCAGGCTTCACCAGAACCTTCCTCCTTATCTGGCCAATTGCAAGGATGAGCATTTTCATAACAGCTGGAGCAAGGTCAGGTGACAGGATTGGCCAGCTGAGAATCTCAAAATGAGTAGTGTCTTTTTAGGCAGCCTTTTCTTTTCCCTTCCCACATCCATTAATTACCTTTAGTCTTGTCAGTGTGTCCTCTGTATTTGACTTTCTCTGGCTCAGACACTGTGGAGGAGAAATTCTGTGGTCTCTGTGGTACCAGTTCATGATAACCTTGGGGGTCACAGTGCATCGTTTGAGAAATATTGGCTTAAGCTATATTTTCTCTGCTTGTTGATGAAGTGTGTCATATGGGAGAAAATCAGAGGCTGTCCTGAGGTTGAGCTGTATTGTGTTTATTGCTTTTTTGCTATCTACAATGTCCCTTGCTCTGTCAGCAAAGACTATTAGATTGGTCTTTGATAATTTTCTCTTCTGACTTCATGTTAGTTATTGCCCTGTGATCTTAATGTTTAGAAATTTTTTTGTGATATACTCCAGAAATTTTTATAGATACTTAACTTTACAAGAATTGGTTATAATTTCTAACATTTTATTTTTTCTATTTTTTTTAGTTAAGAATTTTTTCATTCATTTTACACAGCAATCAAAGATCCCTCTCTTTTCTCCTCCCTCCCCTCCAGCCTCTCCCGCCCAACCCACACCCATGCCCCCCACAAGAAGGCAAAACCACCCATGGGGAGGCACATCCAGTGGAGGCAAGTCCAAGCCCTCCCCCCTGCCTCAAGGCTGTATGAGGTGTCCATCATAGTTAAGGAACCTTTCTATAAGGACTCTAATGAACTTTGAGCATCATTCTCATCACGTTTAATTTCTGAGTCCATCATATACTACAGGACAATTGTCAGCACTGGTATGATGAATGCATACACACATACCCACAAACACTCACGCACAATTTTAGACAACTGGGTTTCACTGTTTGTATCTTCTCTTATTTGCCTTTTTTTTTCTTTTTAAATCAATTGTGGTTGTTTCTAAGTTACCCAGTGTAAGGTATGTTGGTGTAGTCCTAAATATGCAAAGATAGTCACTGGAAATTAGCCAATGCTCTTGTTTTTAAAATCAGAATCTACTCAAGCTAATTTGAGCAGAAAAGATACAGATGACAAAAAAGAATAATCAGAAAAAAGGTCAAAGAAGCAGATTGTTGGGTGAGATTCTAATAGTTCAACATAAACCTGACACTTCAAGTAACCTGCTGCGTGTACTTAATTGTGGGCTCCAAAACTATGTTGCTTAATAGACTGTCTGAGTGTGTATGTGTGTGTGTGTGTGTGTGCATGAGCGTGAGTGCACATGAGTGCACATGCGCATGTGTGCATGTATGTGTCTTTGTGTAAACACTTGCAAACATGACTAACTTCTTTTTCTAAATATGTCTGTTTCTCTCTTTCTCAACATCTGTCTTTCATTGCCTCTTTCTCTCCCCCTTTCCTTCTTTTCCATGAAGTATCAATAAAAGATAAGCCTTTCTTGAATTTTCTTTATATGAAAGACTTTATGTGAATTACTTTATATGAAAGACTTCTAACCTTCTCCTGTTCTAAAACCACTGAGCAGTGCTACTGTATTTGGCACTGCTCTTTTAAGTAAAAGATGATTGAAAACATCTAGTAAAAGATAGAACTGAGGCTACTCTTTCCATTCGGACCTATAATAATGACAAGCATCTGTAATACAAATGATAAAAGTCCATGAATTCTCACACACAATGAAACCAAAATTCTACAAATTCATTCCATACAGTCTATACTATTTGAATTTATCTTCTATTTAATTTCAATACAAAAATATTGACTGTGGTCTAATAAATTCATTTAAAAGCCTACCAGTGAACTGTGATTTGCAATTGGAAGAGTCTACAAGTTGCTACAAAATGTAGAAGAACCAACAGCTTGTCTGAAACAAGTCAGAGAAAGAGAAGATGGAGACAAGAGAGCTTGCTCTTCCATTTCTGAGTAGTATATGGGTGAATCATAGACTTTATGTCCTGGACTACATCAATTCTACCACTAAGATGCGATTTTGAAGGTGCACCTGTTCACATATGATGATACTTAGCCAATAGATACAATCACTATGGGAAATGTCTTTGCATGTAAGTATAGACACTGATAATGCTGTCCTTTTGCTTAGAGAACATAGAGAACAGGCCTACTGTCCCTCAGGAGGAAGAGTCAGGAGGATCATGAGTTTAGGCCAGCCTGAGGTATGCACTGCAAGCTCCTGTGAAACAAATTCACCATATATAATGATCATTTTGGTTAATTTTAAAATTTTGTGAGAATAGAGACTAGATACTGAATATTTCCTGTTACAATTTAATTTTAATGTTGAGAATTTGAATTCTTATACCAATTGCTGAGTAAAAATAATGTTTATTTTGCTATCTAATACCAGTTATTTTTCTTCTTTAAGCAAATAAGTGGAATGTCACATACACCAGCTATTTTTACAATTAGATAACTTATAAATTATACATTTGTGCACATGTGGATGTACAGGGGCCTATGCATCTCATTTGTGATTTTCTGTTTTATTCTTATTGTGGAGAATGTAGAATAATAATCCTGAGATTTGACGTAAGAATCAGAAATGAGAAAAATAGTCACAGTGGGTTTTGTATTACGGTGAGAACAGAGGGATGGTGGTGAACAGGTACAAAGGAACTGAAGATTCAACTGAGTTGGAAGCAAATCTTGGCAGATAAAGAAGTTATAACTATACACCAAAATTTTCAGATTGAACGAACATCACACAATTACAAGATGTTTTGGAAAAGATGTAGACCCTGCCATGAGAAAAAATAACTAAATAAGTCTAGGCTAGTGCCAAGACATATTTCAGAAAACATAGATATTGCCTTGGAAATTGACTTTGGGCGTAGTGGAGCAATTACACTACCACATGTATATGGAGGTCAACGATCAAGTTGTGTGAGTAGGTTCTGTTTTTCTACTATGTTGTTGTGTGTATTGTGTCCTCAGGCTTAGCAGCAAGCACTCTTTCCTACCTAGCCATCTTTCTGGCTCAGCATTTTAACTTTCCTAACTGAAGTAATCATATATATATATGTATATATATATATACACATATATATATAAACATATATAACCTGCATGTGTATGTGTATATAAAAAAACCAATGCATGAGAGAGAAAGAAAAAAGACAGAGACAAATGATAGAGAGAGAGTGACCCAAATGAAAAAAGGCACAGTTGGTTGCAAAAGGGATGGAACACATATAAAAATGACTTTTTGTGTTCCGTTCAATTTAGGATTATGTCAAATCAGATAGGCTCTGCAATCAGCAAAATATAAAACAGAGGAAACTCCAAGGGTTTTGTTTTTTTTCCTCCAACAAGTATTTATTAAAGGAATAGTTGCAAAAGAAAAGACATAGATGTATCTGCCAAAGCAAAGCGGGACACTGATAGTGTCCTATGGTAAAAATTACACAGGATAGTGGGGAAAATCATTTTTATTGTATTTTATGATAGCAAGGAATTGTTGCTAATACTCGAGAGGTGACAATAATGGTCTGGCTATGTAATTAAAACTATTCTTTATCTTTCAGTAATGGTGTTAAGAGTTCATATGATTTTGAGATTTTATTCTAAATACAGCATAGATAGGGGTTGGGAATTTATTTCAGGGGTGGAATTATTGCCTAGCAAACTCAAGGCCCTGGGTTCAGTCCCCAGCACTAGAGAAAAAAATTAAAAGATAAAAGAAATGTAGATCAGTGTTACAGGCAGGAAAAGACATTTGGTAAATAGTCCAGGGCCCAGAAGACCACAAATGCTTGCTGAGCACTGTTCAAAGCAGGTGGTTCATGGAAGTCCTATTTCCCTAGTTATAAAGAAAGGAGTAAGGGATCCAGGTGGAATAGTTTAGGAGTCTTTGTTAGTGCCCATTTTAAAGGCATGAATTATAATTTGTCTCAGGGTGGTTAAAAGCAAAATGCCCAGTAGTTGGTTTGTCTAATATTTAGCATTCTTATTCTTTCTCCGTATCTTCTACCCTCCATGTCTGCTCACTCCCTCATCTCTGTAAGTTCACAAATGGCTTTTCTTCCAACTCAAATGCTACCTTTGTAAGAAACCTCACAAGTTCTTTCATCTGGAGGTGTCTTTATCTGAACTGTTGTTATGACACTCCCATGCCCTAAATACATTGTATGTACATATCTCTACCTGTCCATAGCCACATCTACTATTCCAGAAAAGCTTCCTGTGACCTGGTAGCATGCCAGCCAATATGTCGGCTTAGATGCCTGCAGTCAGTAATAGCCCATGATACATAAATATCAAATGACAAAAAAAAAAAGAGATGCAGAAGTATTAAGTACAAAAGTTTGCAGACCAAGAAGGGTAAAAAAAATCAGTCAACAAAGATCATTTTGGGTCTCTATAAAGTACTCTTCATTGAAGAAAAGATTCTTTTAGACTTAATTAACAATAAAAACTTCATCAACTCATAACAGCTATGAGCTTTAGTTGCGGCCTTTTTGCAACATCCTCTCCTCTTTGCAGAACAGATCAGCAGCAGCCACATTTTGTAGAACTGTTTGCAAACATGTTGTCAAATATAAACAGCTCTTTTGTATATAAAGCAAGATAAACTGAATTTGGAATTGAACATCCTGAAAGTTAAACTGCTTCCCTAAACCCAGAATGCACGCTAACCGCTTTATGAGCTTGTTGGCAGTTTCCCTAAAATGACCAACATTAAGGCCATGTAAACATTTTGAAGATTACACCACAGACATTCCTATGTTTTCTCTTCAGCAATGATTGCTATAATGTGTTCATTATGGGAAATTATACCCTAAGAATGCCTCACTGAATTTTAAGGGAGCCGTGGTTGAAAGAAAAGCTGTATATCCAACAATCATTAAGAAATGAAGATGTAGAAACTCAAACTTATTCTCAAGGGTGTCAAGTTGCAGAGTCTACTTGTTGCTATATGGGTGAAATAAAAATTTCCAAAAATATTGAAATTAATTTTTAATATGCTCATTCAAAATCACTTACAATAATACAAATGTCACACTTAAACACATAAAATTATTACAACATGGGGGTGTAATTCTTTCAACTATATCAGAGAGGATAAAGGGAAAGAGTTTCACTCCTGCATAATAAAATAAGATGTGTAAGCTTCAGGCACTGAACATTCTACATGTTTTCATAGTTGTTGGGGTAGGTAGGATTATGTGGCAAAATGGGCTATTTTGTCCCCTTTCCTCTTCGATCCAGGACTAAGACAAGACAACCAAGACTTGTTAAGGATGCTTTCGGGTTCCTGTAAGCATCATAGCTTCATGGTACCATCCTGTACCCATGACTGTGGGAGAGGATTGGTCCTTACGTTTTACATCCTAGCTATCTGGCTTTTCTCACTCTCTTTCCAGAAGCCATCCTTCAGAGACATTAGTTGACGTTTACCAGCCTCCCCAGTTAGGAGATATCTCATGACTGAGTTTTATCCAGTGAAATATCAATGGTAGTGGTTTCCTTTCTGGCTGGTTATCTACTGAAATTCTGTCTGATTACTTTCATCCATCTAGTTGACTGGACTAAGAGATTCTCACATAGCTGGTTGTTTTGCTGTGTATATATGAGATTATTTTTGAATGTGGCTAGCACATTAATCAGTTGACAGAGTAGAGATCTGTCTTTCTCAACATGGGCAGGCATTGTCCAATTGCTTGAGATCCAGAAGAGGAAAAAATGTGGAGGAAAGATTAATTTTCTCCTTTTCTTGCCAAGCTGAATCATTGATTCATCCTTAGACATGAGAGCTCATGGTTCTTAGGCCTTTGTATGCCATGACTTACACCTGGAACCCTGCTTCTAAGGACTCCAGCTTTGGACTGGGGCATGAATGGGAGTTTTCAGGCTTTGAAACCTAGACTCAACAGCAACAATGGATTTCTGGGTTACTTTGCTTGCTAAAAGCATACTATGGGCCTTCTGAACCTATGTGGTCACAGGGCTTCTCTTTCAAAATCATTATATATGTATGTATTTATATATGCAAATATAAATATATGTTTAGCACAAGCAAAAATATATATATATATATTCATCCTATTGATTCTGATTATCTGTAGAACCTTAACATAGGTACCATCCCCAATGTTTTCTCACTAGTACAAAGTATTAATATCTAGAAGAATACATCCACAATATGAAAAGATCCTGCATCAATGAGCTTAAAAATCATGAGTGATTTTGTCAAGCAGTTAGCATACTCAAGTTTTCAGAATATATAGGTCTTGTTTTCCTGATTTTTGCATGGGATGTGTTAGCTATCCAAGATCAACTAGTTCATGATGCCGTGATGACAGATCTAGAATCACCACAGGCTCCTATGTTGAAGGTGTGGTCCTGAGATGGTTGTGCTATTTGAGGGGATGATAGGAACTTAGGAGGTAGAAATAGGAGGAAAGAGATCACTGCTGGAAGGCCTTTGCAGGGAATCTTGGTGGCGATTCCTTCTGACCTTTCTGCTTCTGGCTACTATTATATAAACAGCTGGTTCTGCTTCATGTTCCTGCCATGATAATCTGGACACCTCAGACCCAAAGCAAGGGGTCTAGCCAGTCATGGCTGTAACTTTCCAAACCATGAACCCAAAGGAACCCTTCTTCCTGTAAGTTATTTCTGTTAAGGATTTTGTCAGGGAGATGAGAGGTATAGTACACTAGGTTCTCTGACTTTCAGGTTAAGCTCTCGAACCTGCTCTTGCTGTGTTCTAAAATCATTGCAAATGGTTACTGAGAATATTCTTGATCAAGTTGGTAATTCTTTTCAAATATTTATTCAATGTTGTATGATTTTTCTGAAATTCCAGACGCTATACTCATGAAGTCCCACCAAAATGGCTGCCTAAATCATAGAACTCTCAAGCTAGGAAGTAAAATGGCATTTTTTCTAAAGTAAACCACTTTAAGTAGATAAATGTGTTTGAATTTGAGCTGTGCCCACTTTTCCCTCTCCCATCCTATATACACAATAGCCTTTACTTTACAGCTTAGCCCACCAGATCCTGAAAACTTCTAGAAGCTCTTTGGGATCTCTTCTCTATAAACTTCAACAACAAGTTGATGCCAATAGAAGGTGGGATAATAACAAGATGTCATTGAAAAAAAGCAGTCTTTCTTTTACTTTATTGATCCTCAAATTTTATTGAAAGAAACTCATTCAGACAGGAAATTTGTTATTTTCCCAAAACAGAGTGCATTTAGAGATCTATGTATTGAAGTATAAATGAGTATACAAGATCTATTTGTCATTCATTTGTTCTTTTTGGTGGGGGAGGTTGTGTGTGTTTGTATAGAAAGCAAACATTTACAAGGAATGATCAAAGAAAAGCAGAAATCACAGCTTGAAAAATACACACTCCAGTGAACTGGCAGAACACTGATACTCTATAAACAATAGGATCACCAAGTTACCTCTCTCCAGAGTAAACCAGCAAGGGAATGTGGGCTTGAAAATAAAAATGAGATATGCTTTAATTTTCCTTGATTTTACAAAATAGCTGCATGGCCACTTCCAATATGTTTTTCAGATGAGATGTGGAAATATCAGGTTTTTTTTTTCAATTAAGAAAATTTTTATTCATTTTAGATACCAATCGCAGATCTCCCTCTTTCTTTCTCCGACTCCTTCAGCCTTCCCCCCCAACCCATGCCCCATTCCTTCCTTACAAGAAGGTAAGGCCTCCCATGGGGAGTCAGCAGAGCCTGGTATACTCAGTAGAGGCAGGTCCAAGCTCCTCTGCCTGCCTTAACTGATAGAAGCAGATGTAGATCCACAGCCAAACACCAGGCCTGGCTTCAGGAGTCCAGTTGAAGAGAGAGAAGAGGGATTCTATGAGCAAGGGGCATCAAGATCATGATGGGGAAACCTACAGAGACAATCAAACCAAAGTAGTGGTAACTCATTAAATTTAGACCAACACTTGTGGAGCCTCCATGGGACTGGACTAGGTCCTTTGCATAGTGAGACAGTTGTGTAGCTTGATCTGCTTAAGGGGCCCCCTGGCAGTAGGATCAGGATCCATCTGGTGCATGAGCTGTCTTTTTTCATTTTTAATTGACAAAGGTTATAAAAGTTCATTTATAAAAAACTTATATGCTGGCATTCTTATTGAAGTAGAGAAGTGATTCAGTCTAAGGAAAATATCAGAATATACTTTTGGAAAAGTGTGCTTCCATCTGGAGTCCTTTCAAATGCTAAACACTAATGGAAAACCCATTGAATGTCTCCGAGATTCAATGTCTTATTTGTAAATGGTATCATATGTAGTGATATCTGAATCACAAGTTATTTGACATGAACATCTCTGTGATAAAACTGGTCACAGAAGATAAAACTGAATGTGTCTATGTCAGCGATTAATACAGCTACTCTTCCTTTTTATTTTTTTCAGTTTTATTTCCAAGATTTTGTGATACCATAGCAAATTAAAGTCTATACTTATGTAGAATTAAAGGTAAATAAAGCAATTCTTTAAATGTTTTATTACATTTACTTCTCTCTCTCTTTCTCAAGTGTGTGTGTGTGTGTGTGTGTGTCTATGTATGGAGGCTGGAGTACCGAGTACCATTTGTAGTAGTCAGTTCTCTGCTTCCATCACGTCGATTCCACAAAGAAAATCAGGTTGTCAAGCTTGGCAGCGGATGCTTTTACCTGATGAGACATCTTACTGGGCCCAGAATAAGATATTGAGAGAGAGAGAGAGAGAGAGAGAGAGAGAGAGAGAGAGAGAGAGAGTTCTGCTTGCTAAGTTGATGAACACAGGCACTGCAATGTTGACTGCAGTTTTCAGGGAGAGTGATCTTTCTGTACATCCCTCAACCATTTCTTCTCCACCTACCCTATGGAGTTCAGGAGACAAAAATCATGCCTTTATCATGCCTGTCTGAAGCTGCAGTCTCTAGAACAGAACCTTGTGAATGAATGCACTTTCCTGGGTTTCTGCTCTGGATTCACTCATCATCACAATAGAAAATTTTAACCACTCCAAAAATTTCAAGCCATTTTCATTCAAAGGAATTGGAGGGAAGGTCATCTGACCAAATACACATCTGCTCCCCTATGTAACTCACTCTGTGTGAAGAGGCATCCTTCTGAGTTTACTTTAGAAACTCTCAAAGGTATGAGACAACATGGACTTCCTTGCTACCTGTCTTAGGAAAGAGGGAGACATAAACAAGAGGAGAGAAGGGGAGGGGAGTGGAGGGGAGGGAAAGGAAGGGAGGTGGCGGAAGGAAGAAGAAAAGAGAAAGAAGAGGGGAGAAGAGGAGGAGAGGAGAGAAAAGAAGACAGAGGGGACAGGGGGACAGAGGGGATAGGTATGCAGAAAGGGAAAAGAAGGGAGAAAAAATTCAACCCCAGACCTGAGGCTTTTACAAATCAACACAAATCCATTCATGAAGATGGTTATTTTGTGACCTAAATACCTCTCACGAGGCCTCACCTCCCACCACTGCTGCACAGACAGTTGAGTTTCTAGCACATGCTTGGAGGATGATGTAGTCAAACGATAGCATCTGCATCTCAAATTCATGGTTGTTCTCCTTTTGGTTTTCATTGTTTTATTTTTAGCAAGTGGTGATACCATTTTCCACTTATGGGAAAGTCAACAAACTGCAGCCTCTGAGCTAAATTTGGCACATTGAATTGATCTCCCTGACATATAGAGTTGTATCAGAACACAGGCATTTGGCTGTATTTACATGTCTCTCAATTCCCTGGTGATTATTACAGAAGAGTGAAGTACAGAGAAAATTTTATGAGCATAGTTTTTATCCGGAATACAAAGTAACCATTTCTGATCTATGACAGTGAAGGTATAAAACTAAGGTGTAATTAGGATCACACCAACTCTTCTTCCTCATTCCTTTGTCCAATTAATTTTCATATCCAGTAACAGTATCCTCCTGAATACTCCTTCAGTTTGTCTCTCACTCTGTTTTGATAGCCAATTTACCCATTTAAATCCTTCTCCACTGCATCTACACAATGACGATGCACAGTCTTTTCATTGCTTGTGAATTTTCTAAGACCATTCCAAACATATAGTCAGAATTATCTAATTAAAATAAAAATGAGATCCGACCTTCCATTTTGGAAATTTATTGCCTTCCTAAGTCTGTGGGATTGTTATTGCTGTGGCATTACCTACTATTGCTGTGGCTTTACTACTGTTGCTGTGGCATTACTACTGTTGCTGTGGTATTACTACTGTTGCTGTGGCATTACTACTGTTGCTGTGGCATTACTACTGTTGCTGTGGCATTGCTGCAGTTGCTGTGGCATTGTCAACTGTTGCTGTGGCATTGACTATTGTTGCTGTGGCATTACTACTGTGCTTGGAGCTCTTGAATATCTCAAGGTTCACCACCCTGACTGATTGCTCTGCTTCACTATTGAGCATCAGAAGATCGTGTGCCATTTACTCTATGCCATTTATGACTCCTCCCAGGTGTTTTGTTTATGCTGTCCCTTTCTGGAAAGTTCTCTCAAGAACAACCTTCATTCATCAAACGTGTATCTGTGTTTTAATTTTAACTTAAGAGGACCCCACTGATATAGTAAGTGGGCCAAATTTCTGTTAGTGCCCTCCCATAGTATTTGTGTTTATCTTTGTGACATTAGTGAATAAATTTTATTTTCAGTCTTTAATTTATAATCCCTGAGTGGGCTTCTTTACATTTAGTCTCTCCCATTCTAACCGTACTCCAAATCCATCTGTCAGAAGTTAGGAATTATCTCGCCTTCCACTCCAAAAGATGGCCTCTGATCTGTTTGAGATCAACGTCCTCACAGTATGAGAGCCTTATTCCATTCATGACCAGAGAAACAGTCTAAGGCATCTGTCCCTGGCATATTTCTGTAAACAGTGATGGTCTCTGTATGGGCCAACTGCAAAGAATCTCAGAACTTTGACTGAGAATTATAGACTGTTGCCCTTCCCTCTGCTGTGCTTGGTAGCAAGAGCATGTGCTGTCTGGGAGAGGTATAGTTCCTGTTGGTGTCTCTGACTGGGGTTGCTGCAGGGTGCTCAGTGAAGCCTGAGGACAGCGGCCCCTCAGGAAAAAGGCATCAGTTCTTTAATCTTTGTGACCTATTTTATTTCAGAATTGAATGTATAATATCCTCTAAAATGTATTCACATGCAAAACAATTCCCTTTTGTTTCAGGCAATTTAGGACTGAATTTTTTTCCTTTGCCACTTAAAACAAAAGTAACCTGGAATGATATTAGATGTGAGAGTTGAAACAATAGCACAGTTTCAGAAAGAGAAATTAAACAGCTGGGTTGAGAGAGAGAGAGAGAGAGAGAGAGAGAGAGAGAGAGAGAGAGAGAG
>CABHPH010041326.1:0-12256 GCA_902168325.1 Peromyscus nudipes | reverse complement strand
AAAAAAAAAATGTTATTAAAGAGAATTTCATCTCAAGTAAGTACAATCAATTAACAGAATGATGCTTTCTTGGCTAATTTATGTTTGTTGCTGGGCAAGTTAAAAATACCATGTGAAAGAGCCAATAAAATATATCTTCCCAAATTAGAGAGAGGCCACTCTCCATCAATTCACATGTCAGTTAAATAGCTCACTAATTTTAAAAGCTGTTTCAATTAGCAACATAATATACTCATTATATGTGTCCATTAACTGTACTTGAGGTCTACCAGATAGAAAAAAAATCAGAATAAAAGTCAACTAGGAGACAATATTTAGTTCACAATGAAACATGTATGAGTAGATACATATCCTATACTAGACCTTGAATAGGATGATTTTAAAGAAATACAAGAAAAAAATCTTGTCTTAATAGAAATATATTTTTGTTTTTTATTTTAAGTCTAAGTGCTTTAACATTAATGGGTTCATAACACTTATAATTTGTCATTTATGAGTTTCTCCATAAGCAAAAATGAAGCCAGTCTTCCTCCAGACTATACATGATATTTCTGGGAAAATACATACACAATACTAAAATACCTTGCCAAGTCAAGTAACATGACTGGTACATTTATTACTTAACAATAGAAATATATTTTTTGTTTGTGTGACCAGTTTCATCAATTAATGGAAATACCTGAACTATAAGATATTTTAGAGTCAGAATGGTCCCCTCAAAACACCATATGCTTTCTCAAACAGCAGATAGATAGATAGATAGATAGATAGATAGATAGATAGATAGATAGATAGATAGATAGAGACAGACAGACAGACAGACAGACAGACAGACAGACAGACAGACAGATAGATAGATAGATAGATAGATAGATAGATAGATAGATAGATAGATTCAGGTATGTTCAAAAACTGCCTCATAAATAATGCCATTTGTGAAAAAAATAATAACTAGGTGACTAAGGCTGTAACTCAATGTTAGTATTTCTGTTCGACTCTCTTCCATACTTTCACCCCAAGAAACACAAAACTATCTTGATTTTTTAACTTTCTTTTTATTTGTTCTTTGTGTCTTTCACATCATGCATCTTGATCCCATTCATTTCCCTATCCCTTTGTATCTACCCTCTGCCCTTGCAACCTTCCACCCAAAGTAAAATAAAATTTAAGAGAAAATAAGAAAGGGAAAAATCAATCTTGTCATGGAAGCTGCGGAATGACATAGTGAGTCACGCAGTAAACCCTCTTATTCATATATCTTTACTGACAAGTGTTCATTGCTAAGGGTCATTAGTTTGGTTCGAAGCCTTTGGTTTCTGCTACACTGTGGATGCTGGGCCCTTTAAGGGTATCCTGTTGTTATCCTCTTGGATATCCTGTTGTTACCCTGAGTGGTGGAGATTCTGCAGCTTTGGGTCTGTAGGACTGGCCCCTTCATGTGCTCCAGCAGATCATAGATGGAATGGATGTCGGGGTGGGCCAATTCATAACCCTGGTTCTGGGCCTGGGTAGTTGCAGGGTTGGTCAGCCCAATAGCTCTCCCTTGTCCTCACCACCAGGGTGAGCTCTCCAGCATTGCCCAGGCTAGTTCATCCCTCATAGTAATTAGCAACGAGTGGGGCCAGTTCTCTGGCCTTCATGCCCTTAGGGTCAGCTCTCCACCACCTACACCATCAGGACAAGTATGTTGCCCAGGTGAGGTGCAGGGGCCACTCTCCCAAGTGCTGCAGCTGGTAAGGGGCAGGGACAGCTCTCCCACTCTTACAACCTCAGGGCCAGCTCTCCCACCTGTCACAGGTGATGAGAAGGGAGGAGCGCATCTCTCCCCGCCAACACCACCATATGGCAGATGAGGGGTGGACCAGATCTCCCACACTCACGTTTGGGGGACCGGTTCCCCTGCACCCCTCTTAGTAGGGTTAGCTCTACTCTGCTGCCCAGGCGAGGTACAGGGCCCACTTTTCCAAGTGCTGCAACTGGTAAAAGGGAGGATCAGCTCCTTCGCCTACCACAGGTGGTAGGGGCAAAGGAGGAGGGCATCTTTCCCTCACCCACACCACCACATGGCAGATGAGCGAGGGTGTGGCCAGCTATCCCACTCTCGCAGCCTCGGGATCAGCTAACCAGCCTCTCTACCAAAGCTCTACTGTGCTGCCCAAACGAGGAGCGAGTCCTGCTTTCCTGAGTTCTGCAGCTGGTAAAAAGGAGAGTCAGCTCCTTCATCTGTCACAGTTGGCAAGGGGTAGGGATAAGGGGAGGGCAACTCTCTCCAGCCCATGTCTCCCCATGACAGACGAGTAGTGGGGACAGCGATCTCATGCTCACAACTTCAGGACTGGCTCACCTCTGCCCCGGCCAACGAGTCAGCTCTGTTGTGCTGCCCAGACTAGGTGCAGGGCAGCTTTCCTGAAAGTAGCAGCTGGTAAGGGGGGTGTGGTCAGCTCCCTCTCCAGCTGTAGGTAGGGGAGAGCGAGGAGCAAAACTCTTGGTACCTTGAACATTGAACAGAAATCTATGCCTCTAGATGTGAGGAAAAGAGATCTAGTAACTTTGTGACAAAAAGTAATGAAACTGTTTTCTCATCAAGCATTTTACTAAGGAAGAAGTGCAATGCAATGCATTTTCACCAGAATAATAATATTATAACATGGTGAATGTGGGTTAAAGGGTGACACGGGAGGAGCAGAGGTGGGGAGCAGAAGAGATGTAGATGCAATGCTCGTATACGACATTCACAAAAACACAAGTAAAATAAAAATGCATGTTAAGTAGTTGTATTCTAAAATCTATTTTGTACATGTTTTTCACATTATATAATAGCTTTTTATTTACAAAGTAATAATGAAATAAATAGGAATGTCTATATTTTTATACATTCTTGCACTAGATCGGTATACTCAGTATTACTGAAACAGGAGCAAAGATGCTAGATTTTATTCTGCTTCATCTGCTATCTCAATGAATGACACCAGAAGAGACCCTTTATTGACTCTAGTAAGAGTTTCAAATCCATTAATATATACCAGTGTCTTAGGGTTTCTCTTGCTGTGAAGAGACACCATGACTACCACAACTCTTATAAAGGAAAACATTTCACTGGGGCTGGCTAACACAGTTTCAGAGGTTTTGAGTCCATTGTTGTCATGGCGAAGGAGTTAAGAGTTCTGCATCTTGATCTGCAGGCAGGAGAAGGAGATTGTCACACTAGGCCTAGCTTGAAAATATAAGACCTCAAAGTCTGCCTCCACAGTGACACAGTTCTTCCAACAAGGTCACATCTACATCTCCTGACAGTGCCACTTCTAATAGGTCTAGTATTCAAACACATTAGTCTACGGGGGCCATTCCTACTCAAATCACCACAACCAGGGTGTGCTAAATGATCTGCAAGACATTTTAAAAATGGAAAAGGTGCATCCATATTCTGGTAAATCAGTTTTAGTGCTCAAATAATGAGGTCTGGTTCAAATGCTTAGTCACAATAATCTAATAATTTTGATTTCTAGATGATTAACATCTGATTCGGAAAGATTAAATGTACTCTTGACACATTAAGGACAATATAAATGATATCTCACTTGTAATAATCTTTATCCCTTAAAAATTGTTTTATCAGTTATTTTAACTCCAGCCACATTAGAGATTTTTCATTTTGATAACAAAATAGCAGATAATAACATGTCTAAAATTATGTACACATGTCTTTTTCAGAATATGTGTGAATAAAGTACCAAAAAACAAGCTACAAGCTGTTTGTGGCCTAAGATATGCAATGAATTAATTTTTGTGCTGGCATATACTGTAATTAGAAATGGTTCTGTGCATCATGATTAAACCAGTAACCATGGTAACAAGTGAAGGGAAGGATGAGTGCAAGAGGAGAAAGCCTGAATAAATCAATGATGAGCCATTTTTTTAAAAATCTATTTATTTTCAAAGTCTGTAATAACCAGAGCAATCTATAAACTGCCTGTAAATTTTATTATAATTCCTTACCATTCATTGGCAATAGATTAAAATATATTGTTCCTTAACATCCACACACACACAGTAGCAGACTGAGCAGATTTGAATTGTTATCACATTTAGAGAGCATGAAGTTCTTTTAAATTATGATCAAGGGAACACTCTTATAATATATGCATGATTTCAAAAGGCTGCATGAAGGAAATGACAGAGCAGAAAATTTAAGCAGGGAATTCAGTTTATAGACCATTCGTCTTTTTGCCACAGATTTCAGCAAAACCACTTGTCTTGTTGTGTGAAGTAATGGATTCTAATTACCAGGCAGTAAATATGAATAAGAAAACAAGAAAAAAAGCAATGCATTTCTTGATAGTATGTTCTCTGTGGCTCCTTCACTGTAGTCTTTAGATGCAAATCTACAAGTTTCTACTCCACACACCCCAAATGGATAGCCTTCCTATGTATTTCTGGTCCCAAACTCATGAGGTAATATTAGAAATACTTAAAGTAGTTTCAAAATTAATTAAAGGTTTAAAAAGTAAGCCTTTTGACTCCCAGGTCCACCTCCAATGCACAGATTATTTACTAGACTTTTCTGGTGAATGCTCCAGAGTTGTACCCTCCAGTGCAATGCCCACACTCTTGGGCTAGCTCTGATCACAAAGCTCCTCTGTACCAAACTTACCTACTAAGTTTGGATAGAACCAAGCCCAACTGTACCGTGTCTCCAATCTGCCTATCTCTGACTATACAGATTCTGTGCCTGCCTTCCCAGATGAATTCCCCCATGATATCCCCTGCCACTACTCTTTCTACACTCCCAGGCTTAGCTCTACACATGCAGCTCATGCACTAGCCTTGCTTGGAGAGTTTTCCAGAATGTTGTTGTCCTATACCAGCTCCACAGTCCCTGGCATACATTTGGTTGTATAGCTCCTTCAGTAATCCAGTTGTAAGCAGGTTAGAATCTCACACCCAACACACACCAACAAAAGAAGTCCACATGCCCAGGTTATATCAGAAAAACATAAACAATAAAAAGGCCAAGACATATGCTCCCCTTCCCCAAGTCTAATGGTCCAATAGCAATGGTGTTCGATGATAATTGAACTTCAGGATACAGAACTTAAAAGAACCATTATAATCATCATCAAAGAAGTCAACAGTTTTATAGAAGATATGAACAAACACCTCAATGAACTTAAAGAGGACAAGAATAAACTTCCAAGAGATGCTTAAGAAAACACATTTTCTTTGTTTTTAACGGATTTCTTCTCACCTTCAAGGATAAACATCAATTTACAGTAAAAAAAAAAAAAAAACTGAAAAAAAATATTCAAAGCAATGTCATTACCCTAACATCTTTCAAAATAGACTGCCAACCATAATTAATCATAAGATTGTAGGAGGAATCTTAACAGTTCTTATTAATAAAAGCTAATCTGGGCCAGGTATTGGGGTGAAATGCTGGATGGTCAGAGAGACAGAACAAGCCACAGCTAACCTCACCTGGCCAACTTCTCAGCTGATCTTGTTTCCTCAGACTGGAAGCTTCTGTGTCCTCATCCCAATGGCTCTCAGCTGAACTGCTGCTCGAAAGCCTGAAGCTTAGCCAGCTAAAAGCTTCTAGTTTCTGGTCCTCACACCTTATATACCTTTCTGCTTTCTACCATCACTCCCTGAGATTAAAGGCTCGCTTTCTGGGATTAAAGGCGTGAGTCACCATGCTTGGCTGTATCCTTGAACAGATGGGTTTCTGCCTCTGGAATGCTAGGATTAAAGGCGCGTGCTACCACTGCCTAACTTCTATGTTTAATATTGTGGCTGTTCTGTCTCTGACCCCAGATAAGTTTATTAGGGTGCACAATATTTTGGGAAACACAATACCATCTCATAAGATATTAAAAAAAGGACAACTCATTCTAATCAACGGTATAGTTAACCAAGGAAGGTATTACTATGCTAAGTATACACCAAACACTGGCACACCATTTCATAAAAAACATTTTACCAGACTTCAAGACACAAATTAACTCAAACTCATTAACAGTAGGTGTTTTCAACAAACTAGTTTCTCAAATAGATAGGTCATCTGAACAAGAACATAAACAAAAATATCTTAATTAAATGGCCCTATACATTAAATAGGTCTAACATATCTACATATTCAACCCAACTCAAAGATATACATTCCACTCAGCAGTCCATGGAAACTTTTCTAAAATGAATCACATACTAGAACACACATACACACACGCAAATCTTAACAAGTTTAGGAAAATTGAAATAACTCAATGTATACTATATGGCTATAATGCCTTGAAGTTTAAAATTAACAGACAACAAATTTCTAGAAATCGCTTGAATTCATGCAAAATGCAATAATACATTATTGAATGATGACTGAGTGAAAGAAGAAATACATTTTTAAAAATCTTGGAATAATGGAAAATGAAAACACAAAGCAACAAAATTGCAGGGACAAATTAAAAGCAGTTCTAAAAAGGAAAGTTTTAATTCTAAACACCCACATTAAAAAAAATCAGGAAGCGCTCACTTGTGTAGCAATTCCCTCATAGAACAAAATATTACATCCTGCAGGGAAGCTCTTTAAGACTCAGCATGTTAAAATAGGAGGTGGAACAACAGGATGTTCTAAGGACAGGTGACACATTCGTTGTGCAGGGAAGCTGTTGAATCTTAGAAGTAAACAACTAAATAGCTTCAGGAAGTCCCCTAAACTGGTTAAGTTTCACTAGGGCCCTCACTGCCCAAGCATATTTAAGCAGCAATTGCTGCTGAGACATACTCTCAGAGGAACTACCCTGCCCAAAAGAGACTCAAACCAGCAGAGATCCCTCGAAGAAACACAGACCAGGGAAGCTAGCTACATAGAAGAAGCAGAGATCAGCAGTTACCTAGATGAGGTTCAGAGCAACAGAGTTACCTGTATGAGACAGTCTCCAACCTACTGCTGCCTGGAAACTATGTAATGAACTTCTGGTTTCCAGCTTTTGTGAGCAGTAACCCATTCTGGGGTGGGCTTTTAACTCATTTCTGCTTCAGAAAATTACCTTTCAGTAAATAAATAGGTTATTCCTATGAGTAACCCCGAAAAAACTCACTCAATTACCAAGTTTGTGGTATCCTCATTTTTTTTTTGGCACATTTTTGTTTCCATGTCTAGAGTGACTAGATAATTGTCCTTGTTTCCCCAGGAATAGTATCACAGACAAGCACAAAAAATTACTTAATGATGCCATTCAAGAATTTGGAAAATAAAAATAAGCCTAACTCTTAGACTGTAGATGGGGGGAAAAAATAAAATGCAGAGCAGAAATTGGTCCAAATAGAAACAGAAAAAAAAAATGAGTCAACAAATTTGAGAGCTGCTTCATTGAAAGAAACAAGATCAATAGATCCAATTAACCCAATTAACTGGAAGAAAGAAAGATGTGACCCAAACTAACAAAATTGGTGGTACCTATGGAAACATTGCAAAAAAAAAAAACACTAAAGAAAGGGCATTATAAAAAGACACTTTAAAAACTTAATATTCCATTAAGTTAGAAATCTAAAAGAAATGGGAAATTTTCTAGGTTCATCCAAATCACCCAAGTTAGACAAAGATGAGATCCCCATTCTAAGCAGACCCATACCAAACAAAAAGATTAAAACAATAATTAAAAGCCTTTCAACGGAAAATGCTCAGATCCAGACTAATTCACAGCAGATATCTACCAGATTTTCAAAGAACTACAGCCAATACTTCTTAAATTATTTTAAAAAAAGAAGGAAAAAAGAAGGAAGAAAGAGAAAAAGGAAGAAAGAGAAAGAGCACTTCTAAACACCTTTGAATCCCATATGAATCTAATACCCAAACCAAATATAAGAACAACATCAAAAACAACAGAAGGAAGGAAAAGAAAGAGACACACAAAACAAAGAAAACACTAGAGGCCAATACTCCTGATGAACCCAGATGCAGAAATTCTCAGTAAAGTTCTAAGAAAAAGAATACAGGTATATATCAAAAAGATTATCCACCAAAAATACTCTAGACATCTGTTAGGTCCATTAAATATGATGTAATTTAATTCCAGTGTGATGAAAATTTAATTCCAATGTTTCTTTGTTGTTGCTATTTTTCAAATACATTTTAATTAAAACAGAATTATATCACTTTTTAACCTTCCTTTTCCTCCCTCAAGACCCTTCAGATATCCTACCTCCAACCTCTCCCCAGCCCCCAAACTCTCAAATTGATAGCCTCTTTTTCTTTTTTAGGATATATATATATCTCCACCACTATCAAGCTGGCTTTCTTGAGAACAACTCATCATTAGGAGCCTCACCTCAACTGATGCATCTACAGTTGTATCTACTGCTGTTCAGCACCTACACATAAAGTTCAGGGATCATTGAAAGAGGGAGCTGAAAGTTGTAAGAGTCAGAAGCCAAGGTGAGGCAAGACTTCGAAAGTGCTCCCATAAAAACCTCAAAAATATGGTCACCTAACTAGGACCAGCTTAACGACAACAGCAGTCGATATACCAATACAGATAGTGGACATCTCACAAGGCCCCACACCTAGCTAAAGAACTACAGACAATCACTGTCTGCTGAGAGGTGTTCTCCAGGGATGAGCCCTCTGATAGGTTATGTAGTCAGCTCAAAATTCAGGCATATAAACAACACTAAATGGACTCAGTAACTCTGTGTGTGTGTGTGTGTGTGTGTGTGTGTGTGTGTGTGTGTGTGTGTAATAAATAGTTACTAAGTAGTCATAAATTTGAAAGAGAACTGGGTAGACACAGAAGGAGTTAGAGGGAGAGAGCAAGGGATGGAAATGACGTAATACAGTATTCATTTATGAGATACTAAAAATTATCACTAATTTATACTAAAAGAAAGCCTCGGATAGGCAGTTAATTTTTGTTTTCTAATTTTTTTTTTTGAGGCTGGAAGATGCTATGATGAGGTAACATTTACTTGTGTTTATGGAACACAGAACAAAATGGAATAATATAAATACCAGTTAAAAATCCTTTAATTTGCTGGGCAGTGGTGGCGCATGCCCTTAACCCCAGCACTCAGGAGGCAGAGCCAGGCGAATCTCTGTGAGTTCGAGGCCAGCCTGGCCCACAGAGCAAGATCCAGGACAGGCACCAAAACTACACAGAGAAATCTTGTCTCGGAAAAAAAAAAAAAAAAACAAACAAACCTTTAATTCATGGACTAAGTTTATTACACAGATATAGGAAGTTGAATATCACTAAAAATAAAATCAAGTTTAATTAATTAAAGAAGGCAGAAAACATTATTACATATCAGAAAACTGTTTCACTAAACATTTTCCTCCTGTTTAAATTTAACGAATTAATGGAAGAAACTGTGAATAAAGAATTGTTAAATTCTTACAAGCCTCATCTGAATGCAAAGTTAATAAGAATGTTAATTTTTTTCCAACATGGAGAAATGAATCTCAACAAACACAGAGCCCCAAAACTACTCAATGTTTCAGAAAATCTATTAAACAAATAATACCTATTCATTAATGTTTACATCCCCTTCCATTTATTCACTCATGTGTCAACCAATGTTGAACAGCAAATATGTGTTTTACTTCTGGCAATGCAACCATGGATAAGTACAACTCTGCCTCACAAAACTTCCATTCTTGTGAAACATTCTCACAAGAAACTAATGAACGTTAAACAACACTGAGATTTAGATTGTGGTTAGAGCTCTGTAGTAAAACACTGGGCAAAGTGATGAAGATACCTCACAAAACCTATTATGTTAATTCGGCCAGAAAAGATCTCTCTGAGCTGCTGGGGATGCTGTGAATGTGTTGCTCTGATTGATTGATAAATAAAATGCTGATTGGCCAGTAGCCAGACAGGAAGTATAGTATAGGCGGGATAAGCAGAGAAGAGAATTCTGGGAACAGGAAAGCTGAGTCAGGAGTCGCCAGACAGAGACAGAGGAAGCACAATGTGAAAGTACTGGTAAGCCACAAGCCACATGGCAACCTATAGATTGATAGAAATGGGTTAATTTAAGATGCCTGGTCTATAGAGTGAGTTCTAGTAAAGGCGCAAAGCTACACAGAGAAACCCTGTCTCAAAAAACAAAACAAAACAAAAATAAAAAGATATAAGAACTGGATAGCAAGAAGCCTGAGCCATTAGGCCAAACAGTTTAAATAATATAAGCGTCTGTGTATTTATTTGAGTGGCTGCGGGCCCGGGTGGGACTGGAGATAACTCCAGCAACACTGAGCTATGTGATGTCTGCAAAGAGATGGATGGCCCACAGGGTACAGCAACATGATGCATAGCATGCCAAAACAGGGCACAGGGAGGGCAGAGGCTGGGAGATAAAGATGGTGGCATGCAGGACACAGAATCAAGGCAGAAGGGAATCCAAGAAAAGCTTCAGAATGGTAGATGACAGACATCAGCAACCCCAGGAGGCCCTGCTAGAGGAGTGGAGTCTTGAAAGTACATCTAGCCCTTCAACCAATTTCTTCCTTCTTGAAATGTTTTCTAAAAAGATGCCTTTTAGAAAGATCAATGATATCCCTGGGAGGCCTGCTCTTTCCTGAAGGGAAAGGGGGAGGATATGGATCGGGGGTGGGGGGGTGGGGGGGTGTTGTTGGAGGGGGGGACCACAGATGGGGGGGGAGGGGGGAACTGGAAGAGTGGAAGGAGGGCAAACTGTGCTTGGGATGTATTGTATAAGAGAAGAATAAATTTACAAAAGAGAAAGACCAAATGTGCTTACTCACATAGAAGCTCTGCTCAGCTTCCTGTGAGGAAGCCACCAACAGAGACCACTGCTGAACGAGAAGCCAGATCTAGAAATCAGGAAAAAACAAGTAAGCACCTGGTATTAAATGTGCTTCATATGTGTGCAGAAGTGGGGAGTGTATGGTTCCGTTGTTCCTCCTGAGCCTTAGGCATCTTAAGCTCTGTTTTCTCTGAAATCCAGTAGGTATGATCAAAGTAGTAAAAAAAAAAAAAAAAGTAAAATAAAATAAAATTAAAAAAAATTCTAATTTTCAAAGAAACTTAGTGTCACAGTGTAAATTTAAAATACAACTGGATAGTTTTTCTGTATACTGAGATACTGGTGGTACCTCAGTATTTCAGAACATTTGTTGTTCTTTTTAAATTGTTTCGTTTTTATCTGAACATTTGAAATCTTTCATGCGATATCCACAGCAACCACTAGAGGGAAAACTTCTACTGAAGAGAGTAATTTTAAAATGTTTACTTGTTTAATAAGCTTTAAAATTTCAAAAACAGTGATGTGTTCAAGATGAGAGACTGTGAAAAGCCTACCAGGAATTGACATGCATTTTCAAATTATTCCCAATATCTTCTAGCATTTGTTTTATAATATATATTTCGCAGAGGCTTTTATAGCCATTGCCTCATTTGTTTCTCAAAATGAGTGGCTAGTACAGCAGACCTTTCATACCTTAGTAATAAGGAGCATACATTATTTGTATAAAATATAAATTGCTTAACCAAAGATATCTAACAGCTTCATTGCTCAGTATTACAACTGAGGCATGAGTATTTTCTTTTCAAGTGTACTGTATTTTCTATTCTATTTAGCAGGTTTTTATTTTCTTTTGTTTTATTGGTGTATTTTTGTATGTTTCTAGAACAAACAAAAAGTATTGACTGGGTTTCTCATCACATCATATATTTTTCTCAAAATCCTTTGTACATAATATACATTTGGGTAACTGCTAAGTGTACGGATACATTATGGATAGGAAGAATGGAGCTGTGCCCTTTCTTGGCAACACTATTGCTAGCACAGAAGAACCTTGTGTTTGGGGTCACTGTTAACTTCCCAAATGCACCTGTTTCAAAGTTAGTAACCATAGGAGTGCCTGAAGCAGTGACTATGAAAAGGAGTTATTCTCTGTGATTCCTTCTCAAATATCATGGCATCCCACGCTGTGGACTAAATATTTATGCAGCCTCTCACTTATACGTTGATGTTATATTTCCCATTGTGACAATAAAAGGTGCCAGGATTTGGGGATGTATATAATTAAGCCAAGAATGTGATGTGTAGGCATGAATAGAATATGTTATCTCGTGTGAAAAACACCAGTAAAATGATTTTTCATTGTGTCTGCCATGTAGGATGTAATGAGAAGACAACCATCTGGAAGAGGGGAGTCACCAAGAGCCAGGCTACACTAGCCTCTTGGTCTCTGAAGCCTAGTCCACAGAACTGTGAGAATGAAGCCTAGTCCACAGAA
>CABHPH010041312.1:0-11037 GCA_902168325.1 Peromyscus nudipes | reverse complement strand
AAGCAAAAAGCTCAAGTCGGGAGAATTCATCATCTCACGAGTAATTGAAGCATCATCCTTTATAAACTTCTTGTAAATTAAGCTCTCAAGTTGTATTATGGGTTCCTTCCTTTGTGCACCTTTTTTATAGGTGTATTTATATATCTCTATTATATTTCCTGTATAACTATATGCTTTTGTGGGGCTAGAGACATGGCTCAGTAGAGCTGTGGTTGCTCTTGCAGAGGACCTGGGTTCAATTCCCAGTACCCACAAGGCAGTTCAGCATATTCAACTCATTTCTGGCTCCCCCTTCTGGCCTCTGTGGGCATTGCATGCACAAAGTACACAGACATACCTGAGGTGTCTTGGTGGAAGTGTGCTCCTTGGAACTCTGAGGAAAACTGAAGCTGGCAAGCAGTGGAGACATGAAGCTCCTGTAAGGAGAGCCCGCCCTCTCTGCGTGTTTCAGGCACTTCCTTCCTGGGAGCTAAGTTGTTGTAATGCCCGCCCACTGCTCTTCCCACAGTCCTCCTTTCTGTATCTTAACCTCTCTCCATACCCAATCGAGTTTTCTTCACTGACTTTTCCCTCATATGTAAAACCTAATCTCTTTTATCTTTAGTCTCATTTTCAGTTGTAAGCAATTAAATGATGAGGCCTCTATTTGTAATGCTCTATTCAAGGTAAAAATGATGAAGCCTCAAATAACGCACTTTTATTTTTCCAACCAGAAAGGATACTTGACAAATGTCTCCACAATCACTGGCAGATCTATGCTTAGAAAGTTGAAACGTGGGATAAAACTCGTGATGCTCACTAAAAATGAAAAACAAGGAATAATAAATGTCATCCATATCAGATAAGCAGCAACACTATAGGTTTACCATATGGTCAAAAATTGCACGTCTATTAAAACGGGTGAGCAAACCTTTCCTACACATGTATAAGCAAGCTATATACCTTATATATAAGGAATCAGGGCCAGACCTTTAATTTCATTACTTGGGAAGCAGAGGCAGGAGAATCTTTGTGAGTCTAGCCTGGTCTATAAAGCAAGTTCCAGGTCAGCCATGGCTATACAGTAAGACCTTGTCTCAAAACAAAAAAAAAAAAAAAAGAAGGAAAAAAAGAGGGATAGAAGGAGGAAGAGAAAGCAGTTAATAAGCATCTACTAAGTATAATGGAATGAAAAAACTCATGTCCCAATGTATACTTATGTTTTGAGGTTACAGTTAGATAAAGCAGACTACAGACCAATTATGACTACCAAATATAGTGTGACTTGAAAATATAAGTTATATCAAAAGCATTTTTATCTTTTCAAAGAGGTGTATTCTAAAAATTGCATTTGTTCCAACTATTATGCTATTTAAAATGATTGCTTCTTTATTGCTAAGATAAAGATTAACATGAGGGAATCTTTAAAGTCCCGTACTCTGTGGATTCCATTACCCTGTTTTGGTCTAAAATGTATGCAGTCATTAGGCAAAACTCACAATCCATATTTCTAAATTAACCCCAACTAGAACATTTCTTCATTTACTGAGAATATACTCAACAGCTGCCTGGAGTCACTTAACATCAAACCAATAAACAAGGAAAATGATGCAGGTTGTCTCTCACTATATAAGACAGGCCACATGGGGTGGAGCACGCCTTTAGTCCTAGCACTCGGGAGGGAGAGGCAAGCAGATCTCTGAGTTTGAGGCCAGCGCCAGCCTGGTCTACAAAGTGAGTTCCAGGATAGCCAGGGTGACATAGAGAAAAACAAAAAAGAACAAAAACTATGAAGCGGTTTTGTGTGTGGTGCTGCATGCCTTTAGTCCCAGCATTCAGGAGGCAGCGACAGGCATATCTCTATGACTTTTAAGGTGTGCCTGGTATATGTAGCAAGTTCTTGGCCGGCCAGGGCTACATAGTAAGTCTCTGACTAAAATCAAAAACGTAATAAACAAGAAGAAAAGCCTTTGAAAGAATAGCATAAAATGCAAATATTCATCTACTGATAAATGGATAAAGGAAATATGGTCAGTCAACATTATGCTACATGAAATAAGCCAGTTGTAAAATATTCATTTTATATGAAACTTATAGAACAGGCACATTTATAGAAACAGAAAGTATATTAGTGGTTTCCAAAGGCAAAGGATGTTCATGTTGGGCTGGGGATAAACCTCAGATGGTAGAATGCTTGCCTAGCAGGTATGAAGCCCTGGGTTTTATCCCCAGAGCCATATGAAACAGGGTGTGGTAGTGTACCCCCTATAACCCCAGCACTCAGGAAGTGGTAACAGGAAGATCAGGAGGTCAACATTGTCCTCAGTTATATAGGGAGTTTGAGGCCAGTCTTGGCTACATGAGACCTTGTCTCAAAAGAGATCTTGTCAGATTCATGAGACCTTGTCACATTCATGTGTCATGCACTCTTATGTATTCTGATAATCTCAAGAGCATGCAGCTCTTGCCACTGTTTTGGAGAGTTTGGAAACATTTTATGACCTTGTGGAAAACATCAGAGATTATCTATCTGACTTGGGCAAAAATTATAGGGAAGAAAAAAGAAATGCCATTCTCCATAGGCTAATTATTTTTCTTCTACTTTAACTCCACTTAATGCATAAGAACAAGTTAAAACTTTGATTGATAAGTGATCAAATTTATAATAAATGGAATCAACACAAGGATTTGTATTGAGTTCTTACAACTGAGAATACATATGAACTTCATGATTATTAAAGAGTCTATTCCCATAATACCTACCTGTGTAGTGAAGATGCAGTGGATGCCCTACATACAGCATATCAATTTGAGGTGGATGTTTCACTTTTATTAATCGAGTGTGAGTTTCCAACGATGGTACTATACAGAAACTTGAACTTGAGCTGGTTTTGCAATCTTTGTTGGTTCTACAAACTTGAGTAGCTTCAACTGCTTTCCGGGCAGGTAGACATGTATGCTAAAAATATAATATTAGTCAATATTAAAAAATTATTTATTAACATGAAAAATCTAGGTTGCATTCCTTCATGTTTTTCTCATCATCCAGCAGATTAGGAATGACCTTCATATAAAAGGAATGCTATTGATGTGCACCTACTATAAATTAAATATCAATACTCCATGTTTGCTCTACGGATATCATACCACTATAATTTTTAGATTCTCAGATAAAATGTGATATCTGAAACATGAAGGTTTTAATTAAATGATACAAAGTAAATAGAATAAAGAAAGTTTTATAGCTTTTGTTTTGGCTTTATCTATTTATTATAGTAACTATGTCAGATAAGTAAGACTGCCTTGGGGGCAACTTACCAAACGCTTATTAAAATTATTTCTGTAGGAAAAACACACATCTGTGAGGCTGTGATTGTTACAGCATTCAGTAGAACCATCTAGTCGTTTGTATGCTAAAAAGAGACATAATACTCATTAGAATTGATTTACATAGAAGTATATTTGTTAAAAATTCTGCTTTTTAAAGACAAAAAACAGTAAGTAGAGTGGTATATAAAGCTGGAAGCAACTGATAATGCAGTATCTAGCTTGACAGCTACTGGCTATAATTTAATTTTATAATATTAAAAAGACCCAATTTGAAATGAGAAGCTACATTCAGGTGCTGACATTAGTATAGCTCAGTTGGTTCAGTGTTTATCTAGCACACGTGGAAGCCTGGGTTTGATCCCTGGCATCCTATAAACCAGGCAAGGTGGCACACACATATAATTCCAACACATAGAAGGTGAAGGCAGACCAGAAGTTCAAGCTCATCTTCAACTAAATACTGAGTTAAAGACCAACTTGGGTTATATGAGACCTTGTCCAAAAATAAATGAACAAGCAAACAAAGCAGCTGCACTTACCCCAGGTTAGGTGTCCCTATAAACTGATCCACCCATAAAGCTAAAGCTAGAGTGAGATTTAGGTTCTGTGATAGTAACTCCAGGCTCTTTCTGAAGTATATAGTGAAGAAGGGCCTATCTACCAACTTCTAAAAAGGGACATTTGGGAGTAAGGGACTCTGACAAATGTTTCAACCTTAAAGAATCAGATTGGTCACTAAAAAAAAAAAATCTTAGTATTAGTGAACAAGAGAATACCAGACATCTGGACTTCTCCCAATATCATACAAAACAAAGCACTGAGAATTACCTATGAAATACTTTAAAGGGAGGGAGGGAAGGAGAGCGAGAGACAGAGACAGAGATAGACAAGAAAGGAAGAGAGGGAAAGAATCCTGAATCAAATCAAGCCTCTAAATTTGAAAAAGACTACGTAAAATTTGAGAAAACAAGTGACTCAGTTTCAATAAACATGACATTTCAAAAACAAGGGGTACTGAGATAAACTGAAGAGATTTAGAAGGCATAATAACACCATAACACTAAAAGAATAGCTCAGTGAGTAAAAGCGCTTGTCACCCAACTACGAAAGCCTGATGGCCAGAGTTCCATCCCTAGAACCCACAGAAAGGCGGAAGGAGAGAAACAACTTCACAAAGTTGTCCTCTGACTTCCATATATTAGCAGCATCCCCCCCCATATATGCACACAGTAAATAAATATAGAAATAAAGTGTTTTATAATAAAAGGCTCATGGAAGATTAAATCTGAAAAGAATCTGGGAGGTGACCTTTTCAGAGGTAAATAAGTTTAGCCTTCTCACCTGCTGCACAGGCCAACAAACCTACTTCCCAGGTCTTTTTGGAAGTTGAGACAACCTTCCCTACATTTCTGTTAAACAAAACACACTAAAGAACACTACCCCAGACAGGTCTGGACATGTTAGCATCCATACATGGCTACTAGAACTGCTTTTGTTTAGGTATATTTTAGTGAGAAAAAGGAAGGGATTCTTTTTTTTTTTTTTTTTAAGAGATCCACCTGCCTCTGCTTCCTAAGTGCTAGGACTGGATTAAAGGCGTGCACCACCTCCTGGCTTGGAAGGGATTCTTTTAAATGTGCAGAGGGCTTTGTCTTTGCCAATTTCTTTGGATTTGTTCTCATTTTTCCTTATTGCATGTCTGTGTATTATTACAGAATTACTATTATACAGCCAGTTGGTGGTGGCGCACACCTTTAATCGCAGCACTCAGGACACAGAAGCAGGCGGATCTCTGTGAGTTCAAGGCCAGCCTGGTCTACCTAGTGAGTTCCAAGACAGCTAGGGCTATTACACAGAGAAACCCTGTCTCAAAAAACAAACAAACAAAAAAGAATGCTTATGCGTTGATCTTATTTCCTTGGTTGTTAGCTATTAGTTCTTTATCTGATCATATAACAGCATATACAGGTTTAACTCAGTGTTTATCTAGCACCAAAGGAAAAAATGCTTCTGGCAAGAATTGCTTTTTGTTATGTTTAAAATATTAGACATAGCTGGGAGCAGAAGAGATGATTTCCCCCAGGAAGAGCACATCAATAGGTTGTCCAGTGCTGAATGATCAGCAAAAAAACATGCATGTAACATTATACGGACCGAACAGGTTATATTTAAGAATATATATTATATACTTATACATCTATGCATGCAATAACAGTGAAAAAAGAGGCCATGAATTTGAAGGAGAGTGGGAAGGGGTATATGGGATGGTTTTGAGAGAAAAGGGAAGAGAGAAATGTAAGTATATTATAATCTCAAAAATGTTTTTTTTTCAAAGCTTTTCAATTGCTTTATGTGATCAATAACTTTGCTATTGTTTTATTTTATTTTATTTATTTATTTATTTATTTTTGGTTTTTCGAGACAGGGTTTCTCTGTGCAGCTTTGCGCCTTTCCTGGAACTCACTTGGTAGCCCAGGCTGGCCTCGAACTCACAGAGATCCACCTGGCTCTGCCTCCCGAGTGCTGGGATTAAAGGCGTGCGCCACCAATACCCGGCCTCAAAAATGTTTTAAATGCTTAAAATTTAGACTTAAATTTAGGTACAATTATGTGTCTACACATGTGAAAATATACTACACTGGTGTATTTACTAAAATGTGGTTAATTAATTACAGTTGATGGTTGTTTTGATTTTTGGTTTTGGTTTTGGTTGTAGTGGGGATTGAACCTTGGGCCTCCTGCAAAGGCAGGCAAACACTCTACTACTGAGCTACACACCCAGAGTCCATACTGTTGAGCATGGATGTTGATTTGACACATTTTTGTTTGTTTGTTTTTATTGTGAGACAGGGTGTCTATGTAGCCCTAGCTGTCCTGGAACTCATTCTCAGTAGACCAGGCTGGCTTTGAACTCAGAGATTCTCCTGCCTCTGCTTCCCAAGTGCTAGGATTAAAGGCATGCGCCACCACATCCAGCTGATTTTACACATTTTTAAAATTATTATTTTTCTGTAGTACTAGAGATGGAACTCGGGTCCTTGCACAGGCTATACAAATCTTTTATCACTTGGGTTACACACTTAGCCCGAACAAAAGTGTTCTGAGTTCTAAAAGTCAAATATAATATTATAAAAGAAATTAGAAGTTCAACAATATATAATACAGGAAACAAATACCCAACATACCAAGAAGAATATCTATTAGTTTGGGCCTATTTATTTTCATAGCTTGCTTTAAAACAATTGGAACAAAATAAATCAATAAGTCTTAGGGTTAGTAATGAAGGGACTGGTACTTGAAGCATTATGTTATATTGAGAAAATGCACACACCTCTAACTGGGAAGCTTAATTGTTGTAACGTTGATGCACTTATACAGTAACCAATTTGGGGCTCATATGCAATGGTATCTAAACATTCATTCCAATCTTGCACGTTAGTAACAGGACAATCCTGAAGGTGAGTGACAAGGTCTCCCACAAAAAGGCCTCGGGGTCCAATGGCAGGTGAATCCTTGGGAAGAAGGAAAATCAAATCAAACAATGTATAATAGCAAGCTCTAATCAATCTAAACTAACCATAATAATAGACACTGCACTAATTAAAAGTAGACTACTTTTTAACATTTTTATTAGTTCTTTGAGAATTTCACACAACGTATTTTGAACTTATTCACCCCTCCCTCAACTCCCTCGAACAACCCTCTCCACTCTCCCATTCCTTTCCATTCAGCTTGGAGTTTTCTTCAAAGTAGAATATTTTGAATAATGCATAAAATAATCCATCTCTAAATCCAAAATTTATAGTCAAACAATTTTAATTGCATTCCTTTGTTCACCAAGATTATGAAGTGTGTGTGGGGGGGAGAGGACATGAAGTTTGGGGGGGGGACAGGGAGGTGGGGGTAGATCTGGGAAGAGTTAAGGGGAAGAGTGAATATAACCAAAATACATTATATGAACTTGTCAAAGAATAGTATTTTTTAAATTAAAAAGAACCAAAACAGAATAAATGTGTACCTAATAAATATAAACAAATTCTGTCATTCTAAAAATAAATAAATAAGCTGGGTGTGGTGGCATGCACCTGTAATCTCAGCACTGGGGAAACTGAGGGCTACACAGTCAGACCCTGTCTCAAAATAAATACATTTTAAAAAAGAAAAGAAAAATCTGTGCGAGCCTTCAGGGGAAAAACAAAACAAAACAAACAAACAAAAAAAGAAACCCAGAATGAGCAGAAACAGGAGCTGAGAAGGCAGCTGGTGATAAGTGCTTGCTGTGCACGCATGAGGACCTGAGTTTGGATCCCCAGAACTCACCCCCACACAAAAACACAGAGTGCTTCATACCTGCGGAAGCAGACTGTAAGATCCCTGTGGCTTGCTGGCCAGCCAGCATAGTCAAATGGGTGAGCTCCAGGCTCAGTGAGAGACCCTGTCTCAAACATTAAGGAGGAGACCTCGAGAGATGGCTTAGTGGTAAGAGCACTGGTTGTTCTTCCAGGAAACCCAGGGTTTGATTCCCAGCACCCACATGGTGGCTCACAACTGTTTGTAACTCCAGTTCCAGGGGATCCAAAACCCTTTTCTGGCTTCCACGGGACCTAGGCAGGCACCTGAGAGGTGTGTGTGTGTGTGTGTGTGTGTGTGTGTGTGTTTGTGTGTGTGTGTACACATATTCACATTCATATGTGTGTGTATGTGTGTAGGCAAAACTCCCATACACATAAAATGACACAATTTAAAAAATAAGTGTTCAAAGCTAGCCCACTCTACATTGTGAGTTTTAGGACATCTAGGGCTTCATAGTGAGACCCTGTCTCAATAAATAAATGCATATTAGGGGAGAGCATTAAGGAAAACACCTGATGTCGATCTCTGGCCTCCACACGCATCAACACACACACATGCACACACCCACTTGAACACCGATTATAAACACATAGAAAATACCTGCTAATTAAAATTCAAGAGAGATGGCTCAGCAGTTAAGCTGTTCTTCCAAAGGACCTGAGTTCGGTTCCCAGTACCCATGGAAGGTGGCTCTCAAGAAGCTCTAATTCCAGCTCCAGGGTATCCCAGACACTCTTCTAGACTTTGTGGACACTGTTGCTCTTTCAGAGGACCTGAGTTCAGTCCCCAGCATCCATGTCAGGCAGCTTACAACCATCTCCAACTCCAGCTTCAGAGGATCAAACACTATCTTCTAGAAGGCCTTTATTGGCACTCACATATGTGTAGCATATATAAACATAAATAAAATTTTTACAAATTCAAGAGAAACTCCTTATATCCTTAATGGACAAAACCACAGGATAAGTCTTTATATAAACACAGTCCCAAATATACACACAAAGGCAATGTTCCCCTTGAAAAGATCTGAACAGAGACTTGACAGCATCATAATAGCTACTAAAATACAGAATTGGCAATAACTTAAAACTCCTACAAAATGTTCTGGCTGGGTAACCTAGTTGAATTATTCTTGTTAGTAGTGTTGAAAAGCAGAAATATAAAAATAAACAATAAAGATAAGCAAAGTCTTTTATCAATAAACCACATACACAAAATCTTGATATTACCTTTTTAGCTCAGAACAAAAAATAATTTTCATGACATTAAAAAAAATCCAACATATTTCCCCACATTTCCAAATGTGTTTGCATTTGGAGGTATTTTAAAAATTACAAGTGAGCATCTGGTGAGAGCACACCCTAGGTGACCCATTACTAACCTCTGCGACTTCAGTGATAAGTACCCCAACTCCAGTATAGTAAAATGGCAAGAGTATTACTGGGAGGAGAACAAGAGCTAAAATCCCAAGGAGAGCAAGGACAAAATTATGCCATATACCTGCAAAGAGAGAGGATCAAAGTAGTAAGTTCAACAGTAGCAAGAATGATACAGTTTGCTTGACTTCATAACACATGGCATTCCAGTAAGATTATAAATAGAACAGGAGTTGTGAGGCAGAGGGATCTACTTCCTGTTGCAGCAGACATATGCTCACTAAGTCTGCCTTCATTTCAGATACTAAAATCGGAAATGTACATAATACTATAATTATGAAGACTATATGAGATTAGGATTTAATATAAGTGGAACCAACACCTTCTAACTATGCATTCTTTATAGAATATACATATACATCCTTAATTTAAACATGCTCATGTTCCTTGATACAAAGCTCAAGTATATACAAACCAAAGTCAAGGTGAAATTAAAAAGCAAAATTCTTAGGGCTGGGGAAATGGTTCAGTAGGTAACATACTTGCTGTGCAAACATAAGAATCCAAACTGAAGCAGGGCAGTGGTGGTGCACACCTTTAATCCCAGCACTCGGGAGGCAGAGCCAGGCGGATTTCTGTGAGTTCGAGGCCAGCCTGGTCTACAGAGGGAGATCCAGGACAGGCACCAAAACTACACAGAGAAACCCTGTCTCAAACCCCCCCCCCCCCCCCCCCAAAGAATTCGAACTGAGATCCGAAGAATCTGTATGACAGCTGAGCACAGAGGAACCTATCTGTAATTATTTCAGCACTGGGGGTGAAGACAGGCAGATCCTGGGGGCTCACTGGCTAGCCAGTCTAAAACCATGAGCTCTAGGTTCAGTGAGAGACATTGTCTCACCAAACCTGGTGGGGAGGAGGGAGAAAGGTGTGGACATCAGTCTCTGACCTCCTCAAGTGCATGCTTGGGTGACTGCACCTGTGCATACATTGCATGCTCCCCCCATAATAAAAATTATTTTAAAGATTTTTTTTTTTAATTCGGAGCTGAGGACCGAACCCAGGGCCTTGCACTTGCTAGGCAAGCATTCTACCACTGAGCTAAATCCCCACCCCCTAAAGATTTTGAAAATGTATTTAAAAAATTTAAAATTATATTATTTTAGTGTGTGCACGCTCATATGTGCTACAGTATACATACACATGGGAATTAAAGTACAACTTGTTTTTGTCTTCTCCCATGTGAGGCCTGGTGACTGAACTCAGGTCATGAGACTTGGCAGCAAATGCCTTTATCCACTGAGTTGCCTCAATGCCTCAGTATAAAATTATTTATCAAATATAGTTAGCAAATATGAAAAAACTATCAAAATTATAGCAATCTCATCAATCCCATGTCTTAGATTTGGTACAAATGCAATTATTATAAACTCATTATTAAAAATCTTTTCATTAGCTGGGCAGTGGTGATGCATGCCTTTAATCACAGTACTCAGGAGGCAGAGGCAGGTGGATCTTTATGAGTTTGAGGCCAGCCTGGTCTACAGAGCTAGTTCCAGGACAGTCAGGACTGTTACACAGAGAAACTCTGTCTCAATCTCCCTCCCCTAATCTTTTAATTATTATGTGTGTGTGAACTTGTGGAAGCCAGATATATGGGATCCCCTGAAGCTGGAACCACAGGCGGTTGCAAGCTGCACTATGTGGGTGCTGGGAACTGAACTCAGGTTATCTAGAACAGAATATGCTTTTAAGGGCTCAGCCATTTCTCCAGCCCATAAACCTATCTATTTACTTACATGCTCCTTACTAACGATCACTTTACCAGCTTTGTGATAAACAGCTTGCTTTAACTGTTTATGTATCTAAATAAGTATGTATGTGCAAGAGCAGAGCGAACACTAGAAAGGAGGGGCCCTAGGAAGGCAGGCTCTAGTAGGAAGGCGGGGTCCTAGAAAGGCGGGGTCCTAGAAAGGCGGGCTCTAGTAGGAAGGCGGGG
>CABHPH010041308.1:0-14470 GCA_902168325.1 Peromyscus nudipes | reverse complement strand
CACACACACACACACACACACACACTCACACACTCACATACACATATATTCACTCACACACACATTCATGCACACATGTTCACACAAACATTCACACACACATTTATGCACACACATTCACAATACATTCACATACATGTTTACACACACTCACATACACATTCACACACACTCACACACACATTCACATACACACACACACTCACACACACACTCACACACACATTCACACACACATTCATACACACACATACACATACATTCACATGCATATTCACACACATTCACACACATTCATGCACACACATTCACACATACATTCACATAATGCTCACACACATTCATACACATTCACATACACATTCATACTTAAGATTAGAACTGAAAGAACCCATCAAAGACCAAATAACATCCCATTTTATGAATGGCACACATTGAAGCCCAGAGTTTAAGAGGCGTCCACAGCTCACAGAGGTAATAGCAGGAAACTTTTAACTAATTCTTCAGGTTTACTCTCTAGTGGGATTTGACTTGAAGCATAGGGGCATTGGGGGAGAATGACTTGGAGTACATACTATCTTCAAAAAGGCGAGCACTAAAGCAGCACATAGAAAGGAAATCGTAAAATGTCCAAACCCATAAGAATTTCCAGTAAAGACTCCACATCCGGGTTCTTTCGGGCCAGCACTGTTGATATCCTCACCTGGATAATTCTTTCTTAAGAGGAACTAACTGTTCATGAATACTGGAGTCCTTATCAGCTTCCCTGGACTCTAGTCAGCAGATGACACTAGACATCCCCGTAGTAAACAAACAAAACCATCTCTGAAAATTGCAAACTGTCCTCTGAGAACTTACTGACCTAAGCCAGTCCATTGGTCAAGTTCTCTAGGTAAGTAGAGATAGTTACAGTCTGGCAGCCTTTCCCAAACCTGGGTTTTCAGTTCATTTTCTTGAGGAAACACCCCTTCAACATGAATTTAGCAGGCAATGCTTTTAGGGAAATTGACTCTTAAATACATTGATGTTATAAGGAACCCACCAGAGATGACCACTCTGATACACTGTATAACCAGTTGAAAGTATTTATTACAACCAGCTGGGACTATGCAAAGGACACATAGGGCCGAACATTTAATGTAAGAAGTTTTTAAAGAAAAAAACAAAACAAAACAAAAACAAAAACAAACAAACAAAAAAAACCGCATTCTGGTATCCTTCTTGCTCTGTGGCTGCAGGGGTAGGTTTTGCACAAGCAAGCAGTTTAACAGAAGCTAAGATATATTAGCTGGGGCATCTTGACCTTGGGTTCCTAGAACAGAGTTGGTTAAATTTCTATGAGGCTTCATAGAAGGAGATCAAATTTTAGCTAAACCTAAAATGGTCTCAGCAGAAATACAAAATGGAGGAATCTCTACACTGTCTTGCCCTGTCACCCTAACATAAAAACAAACAAACAAACAAAAAAAAAACAAAACTCAAAACCTGATTCAGGGGCCTGAAAGATTGCTCAGTGGATGAGTTCAATCTCCAGGACCTACTCAGTAGAAGGCAGTAACTGACCCTCTAAGTTGTCTTCTGACCTCTACATGTGTACACCATGGCATGTATGCAACACAGACACACACACACACACACACACACACACACACACACACACACATACACACACACACACACACCCCACTAAAATACAATAAAAAACTGAGTTGGAAATTTTTCCTTTTTTTTTTCCTCTATTTTTAAAAATGTTTAAGCCTGTTGTTATGACCTTTTACGTATTTTAAAGAATTCACTGGTGGGAAAACTTAGGACTAGCCTTTAGACTATAATAACAGATGCAACACTATATAAAGTCATACTTGTTTTTCTATGTATATGTTGGGATTTTTAAATATAAGTTTAATAATTTTATTTGTAAAGATTTTGTGTATTCCATGTAACATTTAATGCATCTACTCATAATTTAATTTTATTATTCTTCATCTGGAGCATGCATGTATGGTGACTTATTCATTCCTCACTTTAGCCGTTTCTAAATCTTTTCGCACTGCCAGGGCAGTTCAATAATCATTTTAAGTGGTAGACACTTGACATGGTCTTTATAATGCTTTGTTACTTAGTTTTTTTTTACAGCCCTTTGTCAAATATTTTATTTTTTAAAAAATAAAACACTAGCTTTATTCTTTGAGAGCTTCATTCATGAATACAATGCATTTTGATCACATTTACTCTCCATTTTCCCCCACCTCCTCCTACTATCTATGCGCTCCCATCTCCCAAATTCTTGAGACTCCCCCCTCCAGTACCTTTTCCCCCATCTAGTCCAATTTGTGCTGTCTAATAGTACCACATATAGTGATGTATTAGTACTAATAGTACTAATAGAATATTCATATGATTTTATAGACTTGGCATAGTGAAGAACTTCATGGTTATATGATTTCTCTCTCTATATATATATATTCATCTCATTGTGATCATACTAACAGGAACTTTTTCATGTTACTGTTTTGACATTTATTTTATATTTAGACTTACTCAGTTATGGCCAAATATCTGCAAAATTTAAACAACACTTTCATGTACAGTTCAAAATAATTCTATAGTTGACTTGTACAATAGTTCAAAAGAGATTTAACTATTTATGTTAAACAAATATTCAATCTGTAGTCAGGCTTTCTTCATCTCTGCTATTTCAACTATTTCTTTTGTCAGGTATACAAGTCATTGTGGATTGATCTCTCTCTTCAGTTTTTAAAGTTTTGTATTTTATATATTGGATTTGTATTATTTGTTAATATACAATTAATAAATTTAAATATTTTCATTGAATCTTCTCTAAACCAAAGAAATATAGATTTTTATCTAATACTAACTTCAATCCCACTTTGTAGAATATTTTAATAGTTCTGCTGTTTTTCATGATGAATATGTAGATGTTATAACACTAAAGACATTTAAAGAGCAAAGGAGGAAAAGGAAAAAGCCTATGCTGTATGACTTTCTGGGGATACTTTAGTAACTTATTTGTTCAGCCCATATATAACAATGGCAGCAGATCAAATAATTCTACTAAAGTCTATCTTGGTTATCCAGTAAGTCTATTCTAGTTACTTATAGGAGTTTTGTGACTCAAAATAAATGGAAACAACAAAATTTCCTGGTACAGCATGGATGATGATGTAAGAAAGTTGCATCCTTGGTGGCCCCTGTTCAACTTGCAGACAGCTCCATTGAAGAGTCTCCTCTTCCCTAGCGATTGCTTACTTCCAACACAAGGTCAGGAGAGGATTAATGAAACTTGTCACTGTCTGAGCTTCCTAAATCTTTGAAGTCTCGTTAGTTATAAATATCTCTCTTGTCTCTAGGAAGGATCATTTCAATTCAGAGAAAGTAGGTACAAAACTCTAATACTTCCTGTGGGTACTGAATTGTTTTCTATCCATTCTTTGGCAATGTTACCTGAGTCTTGTAGAAGTGCTGTCCATGTCTAATTATGTTCCTATACTTATGTCTGAAGATTAGGCAATTGTGCTGGGCCACAGCAATAGTCAATTATTGTCAGTAGCTTGACTTGGATTTTCTATAATAACTGTTAAGTCCTGAAATAAAAGAAAATTTTCTCTATTAATAAGACTATATGCTGGATACAAACACAAAAGTATGAAAGGCAATTTATCAGGGACATTACATTATTTTAGCAAGATAGCAGGAGTTTATTTATCACTGAAGCCTATGACCTGCCTACTCAAAAGACATTTCCCTACATGTAGTATCAAGCATGAGTTCCTAACTAAGGAGTGGGCCTTAACTCCAATCAGAAAGTAATTACCTAAACCTATAACAGTCATGTCACTATTGAAATAGTAGGTATGTCTTGTCTGAATATTGGTAATGAAGAATCTATAACTAAGAATGTCAACAATACTTCTCTCTAGTAGCGTACATAGTGCCTTCTGGCACTATAAATGTCAGCCAGAGTGAGTGAACATTCAATTTAGTTCCAGCCTGACTTTCCTCACTCCTTGCATCTAGACATGTGGTACCTTCAGCAATTGATGTTGGATCTAGTTCTGGCATGCTACGATAGCAACAGAAACAACCTGAATATTTTGTAGGACCTGAGGGATATCCCAGCCAATAACTCACAGGGATAACACACTTGAATAGCTAATCAACAATGTTCTGATTCCTAGAATAACATTTTCTATAGATGCAGGATATGTTCTTCAATATCCTCTATATGGTGGTTTTATATTCTTGCATATCATTTTCCAAATGTGTAAGATATTAAAATGTTAAGATGACACTATACAGATAATGACGTCTTTTAACTGAGAGTGGTCAAGATTTCTGAAGGCACGCTGTATCTATTCCAACCAGTTTCAAATGAGGCCCAGTACAACATGGAAAGATTCCATTGCATGTATTAGCTGTTTCATCAGAATCCCAGTGTTGGGCACAGCAAATACTTGGGGTATACTACCCCATACAGTTCTCTAGAACCCAGTCATTTTCCGTCAATTATCCTGCCTCCTCATCCTGAGACATTGCTGTGGCTCCAATATGGATACTCTTGACCTCAGTGGGCAAGCTTGCACTTCTCAGCTTTGCCTAGGACCAAGGAGAAGACAGGACATGCTTTTAGTTGCCGCTGGCATTAGTTTTCTATGTTTAAAAGGCTCAGCTGCAGATGGTTGCTACCTCTTCCCTGGACACACCCAGCTTTTGAAAGGGTTCCAGGCTGGTGAAGAAATTCTACTCTCAGGACACCCTCTTGCAGAGGACAAATGTACTTAGCAAATCTAGTGGGATAACTACTCCCCCTTAGGATAAGCTTAATCTTGTCCACCTGAGCAGCTGTGTCACTGAGACCTTTTAAGCCCTTTGTATACTGTTTTTTTTTGGGGGGGGTGTTTAAAGCCTTCTAGGAGTTCATTAGCACAGCATTTGGCTTTCAGTCAGGTATTTTACTATAACAACTTTGGCCCAATAAAAATCTGAGTGACCTGCGCAGGACCATACTATGAAGGAATCAGAAGAAATAGCTACTTCTACATATTGAATATTTCTTTGGATCTCTCTCTGTCTCTGTCTCTCCCAATTGCTAAATGCATAGAGATAGGAAATTCACCACTGTACAAGCGTGATAATATTGAAAAAGCAGGAAACATCAGTGGGTTATACAACCATTAGATAAAATATTACCAATGGACAAGATGTTTGCAGTTTCTATTTGCTTTAGATTGCTATTAATTGTTAGGTGTTCAGGTGTTCTTATAGAAACCTGGTGGCAATTTTCAGCAAACAATCAAATTTGACATTATAGGTAAGGAAACAAAACAGCTTGATATCTGGTATCTATTCATGTGATACACTAGCTGTGTGAATTTTAAACTGAGAATCCCAAAGAAGCCATTATCCAAATCAGAATTGTAAGGTAGTTTCCAAAGTGGTGGGGATTGTTCTAGATTAAAGGATGCTAAAAGTATATGAAGCTTTTTGTCATTCTTATAATCTAGAGCTGTAAATTTATCTCCAGGCATAGATTTTTTCATTATTCTTTAACTTTTAATATGGATATAGAGAAAGCCAATAAAAGTATGGAGAAATGTTAAAAACACATAGCTGTTTTAGGTAAAGGACACTGTGCAGTTCATTCAATCTATTAGACTCTTTGGCACATTTTACCAACTAAAAATGAAGCTTTTTAGACCCCAAAAATCACAAATATTTGCTAAGACTCAATCAGATAATTAAACTGTGCTAAAGTATCAATCAAACAATACAATATTCAGAAATAAAGATAAATTAAGAATTCAAGACCAGGGGTTGGGGATTTAGCTCAGTGGTAGAGCGCTTGCCTAACAAGCACAAGGCCCTGGGTTCGGTCCTCAGCTCTGGAAAAAAAAAAAAAAGAATTCAAGACCAAACATGGATAAATCATGAATGCATGAAAATGTCTCAAACTGTGTGCAGAATTATCCAGCTGTATAAAAACCTGCATGATACATCATACATTACACACCTAGAAAAGCTGGTGTCACATATATACAGTGGGGCAGGGACATAGAACACATGCCCTACGTTCAGAGGGTTCTGTCTGTGCAACAATGTAGTCGAGGTACATCAAGTGCTCCCGTTGTTATTTTAGTTATTTCTGCCTAATGTACTTTTTGTATGGGGTGTATACTTAGAATATCTTAATATTGGGAACAATTGTTTTTGACTGACCTTCCTCCTTTCTCCTGGACCCTTGTTGCAGTGAAAGCTATTTAGATGGAAAGTTGATGAGGGCAGTGGTAGAAGAATAGATGTAGGGGCAAGAAGTCACCTTTATTTCACATAAACTCTGTGGAAATATCCTCTGTAGATAAATATCCTTTTTAAATGGCTCTCTTCTCCACCCATGTACTTACAACTCATTTCTTCTCTGGCCCACAAAGTCCAACACTGATTTATTTAGCAGTTTTTGCTGGCTCTGTATGTGACCCTGATCGAGATATGCAACTTGATTCGCATCACAATGTCCTTGGGTTTCACTTTAAAATGCCACTAAAACTCCATCTATTTTTTATTGATTAACTTTCTCCCCATTTAAATTATTTACTGTAGAAAAGATTAGTTAATCTGAGTACTACCCTGAATTCAGCATGAAGGAACTATTACAGAATTTTTTTTCCCTTTTGGTAATCTTTATTTAGACTGGAAAATTAAAAATAAAGCAGCATTAATAAAGCTAAGTCATTTCTTATTAATGCATGCAGGTTTATATGCAATTTAAAAGATCTGACGGTAGATTAACTTTGGGGATTTGCTTGAATCTTTAAGGTGCTCTTTATTATTAAACGAAGTTTCTCTTGCTTATCTAAGGATGGGCTTCCGTTTGCTTTCAAATCTGAAAATATGAAAGGATAATAAATGTAGGTAGGTTCAGTGCTACCGAATTCCACCAGAGCTAGGCTTAAGAGTACTTTAGGAAGATGTATATTGATTTTTCAGAACACAAAGATCTTCCCTGAGCAGCTATTCCAGGCTCCATTATTGGCAGGACAGTTTCTACGGAAGGATTCTCTGACACATATTATTTCTGCACTGACATACTTACAGATGGTTCCACCGTAGCTGAACTGCTGAGGTCTCTTTCAGCTTAATCAAGAATGCTTATTTTACACTTTTAAAAGCATATCAAATGTGAAGCGATAATAATTAAGCCTTTTATTTTTATGAAGCCTTCAGAGATTTGTGGGGAAAGGCAACATGCAGTACTTTGTAAATGTCAAATCTCTTTACAGAAATGCGAAGGAGGTATTACAGGCTGTCATCTGTTCTTCATGCTGCCTACTGACCCTCATTGGGAGCTACCGATTCTAGAAGATTCTGTGCCCACTAAAATAAATAGCTCTCTCAGGCACAAAGCAAAGTGTTGGACAACACACAGCACAGCAGCACCCACTTTAATTCCACCATGCAGCGTGTTTCATAAAGAGCAGGAAGTAGAAACTTAGACATTGAAGGACAGTTTAGTTGGCAGGCAGTGAAGGAGAGTGCTTTCAGTTCAGCAATGACAAATGACAAGATTTGGGACGAGGAAGTCACATTTCAGGCACGTAAAAACAGACAAAAAGGATAATGCAATTTTTACTATCCACAAGGAGAAATATTTATGAATATGAAAATTAAAAATAAGGTTGTCCTAATGCCAAGTACATTTAGTGGGCCTCAAATTAGAGTTATTGGCAGGTATGTGGCTTTGTCTCCATACCCATCTGATTCATACTCTGGACTGTCTCTTGCAGATGCAAGACACAAGGGCTAAAACTTCCCATTACATTTGCCTAAAATTAAAAATAGCTTATTTACTTTACAAAATATAGTTTTACATGAAAATGAACATGATAACTCCAGATATAGACCAAACATTTCATTAAGATAGCACGGTATAGCCAGATGTGCTGGTGCACACCTTTAACCCCAGCGCACAGGAGGCAGAGGTAGGTGGATCTCTGAGTTCCTGCTCAGCTCAGTCCCAGCCACACTGGTCACTGACAATGGCAAGGAGTGCAATGAACTCCAGGTTTCCCATCTCTGATTATTAGACTCCTCAAATACTTCAACTTTTGGTTTTGATTTTAATCATCAGCACAGGATTTTGTATTGTGCTAGCTTTGTAGGTCACTGTGTCTTTTTATTAGTCATATTTCTAGGTTTTACACTTACTCATTGAGTGATTGACTTTATAATCTTTAAATGTCATTTTACCCTCCGTCTTTCTTCCTTGATTTAGAGGCACTTTTTCTTTTGATCCATTTATCACTATTTTTTCTACTGTAGCAACTCCAAAGCCAGCCCTCTTAGCAAACTCTCTTCCCAGAATTCAAGTCCATTATAAGCTTTTCATTTTCGTAGACCATCTTCATTAATTTTATTTCTTTTTCATCCCTAAATCTGTAAGGGTTCAGATCTCAGAAGTAGTTCTTGTCAGTTTCACCCCAACCTATAAAATTGCCTCTTTATGAACATGGGCTTCATAATCTATTTCATTCTGGGCAGATCTAACTGCTGGGATGGTCACTCTTCTACAGAACTAGAGGTGACAGTATAAAGGGCTCCAGTGATTCCTTTGTAGAGAGTTAGTAGACATATATTATATGTCATTATATTCCTTTGTAAAGAGTCAGTAGAGACACGGATTATATGTCGTTTCAGACATACAGTAGGAATATCAGTATGAATTGGATCAGTATAGCTGCACTTTTGACCAAAACTTTGTTAATCAATATATTTAGAACTCTGTGTTTGGAATCTTTTTTTTTTTTTCATGGTTTTCTAAGTGTGAGTCATGGACAGTAGGGTTAACAACAACTCAAAACCAGTTAGGAATCATAATAGTTTGTGACAAGAGTTACCTCAAGAATTTTTGGGATGAAATCCAGAAATCTGTGTTTCAGGAAGTCTTCCAGGTTATTTAATGAACACTACTATTTAAGAGCCACAACTGCCGTGGTGACGGCAAAATGAATTTGGGGGATTAAAGCTTCTATTTAAAAATAAATACTATAGAATAATAAAAAGATGGCAAAAACTTACCTACTGTGAAATTAAGAAATGTGTTCCAAGTAATTCATGAATGTGAAAGCAATAAAAAAATAGAAAACTCAGAAACTTTGAAGTAAAACAAAATTTATGCCATCATGTAATTTTAAATTATCTGATAAAGTTATCTTAAATAAAAGTAAATGAATTTAAAAATAAATATTGTGAAATGTGCTTACTACCCACTTGGCATATAAAGTGCAATATGTAAAGAACTCTTACAAATGGGCAGCATCTTCATGGGAAAAAATGAGTAAAATATATAAACAAGAAACTTGTAAAGCAGAAAACCCAAGTAGCCACAAACATACATCAAAATAGCTTCTGGGGAGATGGCTCAAAGGCTAAGAGCACTAACTGCTCTTCCAGATGACCCAAGTTCAATTCCCAACACCAATATGACCGTTCATATTGTTTTAAGTGGCAGTTCTAACTCCAATTCCTGGGTGTGCAATGCCTTCCTCTGGCCTTCACAGGCACCAAGCAGGCCAAAATGCATAGAGAAACATGCTGGCAAACCACTTATTAAAATCAAATAAATACAAAAATTAAAATGTAAAACAAAGCCCATCTCTATAACAGGAAGTTGACACACATTGAAGTCACATTGTGTCATAACTTTCCATTCATCCCACTCTTACAAAGAACTAAAAAATGATATGATGGCACCATTGCTTCTCTTATATTATTTATAATAATTTTAGAATGTTGTCAAGATAAACAAAAAGATATATAATCTGCACACAAGTAGTATTCCTCTGGTGAATCAATTTCATGTGTAGAGGGCCCAGAATAATGGGATTGTTTTTATAAATATGCTTACTTTTGCTGTGTTTTAATGACAAAAATTAAAGAAAGCAAAAGTACATTGAGAGGGAAAGAACTAAATAAAGTTTGTCATTCTAACACAGACCTCTATACAACTACACCTATGTCCATTGATTTTTTAGCTTTTAAAGGTTTTTAAAAATTATCATTTCCCCTGCATGTATGTCTGTGTAATGCTTTCATGACTTGTGCCCACAGAAATTGGGAGATGGCATTGGGCCTCCTAGAATTGGAGTTTTAAGTTGGTTGTGAGACGCCAATTGTGTGGTGAGAACCAAACACAGGTCCTCTGCAAGAGCAGCCAGTGCTCTTAACCACCAAACCTTCTCTCTAGCCTAGAAAATAAAAGGATTTTTATTTGCTGTTATCAGTCACCACCTAGAACTATACTTATTGCTATCATCTACACATTCTTTCTATTAAATCCTCTGGCCTCTCCTCTTACCAAAAAGGTTCTCTATGATGTCATTCTAAAATATGAGAAATCATAACTTCTTGATCTAGGAAAGATTGGTCCACTTTCACAGTTGATGTAGTTTTAAAAAAAAGTATCAACTACCTCCTTATGCTAGATAAAAAGAGGTTTATGATATACTTTTCTTTGGGTTAAAATCTTGTATTAATGTGTAAGTATAGAGCAGTTTCTGAAAGGATGAAAATACATTTCACATATTTGTTTTAAGGATAGAAGAGGGGTTGTGCTAGATAGATAAAGGGAATTAACAGGAAAATGAGTCCCTAGAAAGGGTTGGAGAGATGTAAAGAGAAAGGGAGAAGAGAGCCATGAAGAAGAAAGGAGAAAGGAAGGAAGGGAGAAGGAAGGAAGAAAGAAAGAAAGGAATTTTCTTTTGAAAAGGATGAATAAAATGTTTTAACTGTTAATGTAGAGTAATGTAATGCATGTACAGTTGTATTTTTAATGTGTTATCTAAATATATGTATATGGAATCTTGTATGTGTACACGTGGTGTGTTTGAATAGAAAAAAAGTATGTAATTTTCTTTTCTTTCCACACCCATATCCAATGTATCTTAATCACATCTACTTTCACCGTCTCTCTCCAACAACCCCCGTCCCCCAGTCCCTGAACATATTTCCCTTCCTACTTCTATTCCTGTTTTAAAATACCCCACTGAATCCAGTTAATCCTTCTATATGCAAATGGACATGGTTGTGGAATCATCTACTGGAGCATGGCCTGCTTAGCAATAGCCACTCCCAAGAAAAGTGACTCTTCCTCCCCCAACATCCATCATCTGCCAATTGCAGCTTGGTTATAGGTGGGTAGGAACCTCTCCACCTGGCATTATGGAAATTTTAGCTGGCTTTGTTGCATGTTGGTAACCACAGCTGCTATGAGTTCATCTGTACAACAGCCATGCCATGCTCAGGGCAGCATTGGATGGCACTGCTTCTCATCCTCCAGTTCTTACATTCTTTCTGCTCCCCTGTTCTACACTATTCCCTAAGCCTTGGAAGGCAGTCTAAATACAGACATTCCATCTATTAATAAGCACTCATAGCTGATTATTCTCCACACTTTGGACAAATTTGAGTCTCTGCATTAATCACTACCCACTGCAAAAGAAAGCTTTTCAAACCATGTTGGGAGCAGCACAAATCTGTGGATATAAACATAAATCTTTAGAAGGCAGTTTGACAACATACCATTTAGCAAAACAGTACCTATAGATTCTCCTATTGGGCCAATGACTTCCACGGGCTTAAATTTTGGCCATGTTTTTAGTACCAGATATTAACTCCTTTTTATGGGGTAAGCCTCAAATCCAATCAGGAGAGCAGTTGATTACCCTCATAAATACAGTCCTGTTACCATTGCACCAACAGGTACATCTTGCCTGGCAGGTTGATATTAAGGTAAGCAGGGTCCAGCTTTTGGAAAAAATCACTGATGCTTTTACTCTCCAAGTAGCATGTTCTATGAAAGCGAGCAGGAAAAGAGTTTCCTGGTGACTTCAAGATTTATTTATTATACATTGTTATCTTTTTAAAAAGTTATAATAGTTTTACTGTCTTTTGTTTTTATGTATTCAAAAAGTGACAAATGAGGGTTTCATAAGAATAAATTACAGTTGAAGAAAACACCCTCCCTTAAGTGAGGGCTTCACAGAATGACTTTCTTTGAAGAAGAGTACAGTATGAAAACACAGGAATACTGGCTTACTGTGAAAACACCTGACAAACACTCCTATCAATGTGATGATTAAGGTTTACCTCAACAGTGATGAGTCATACTGAAGTCACATATCCTTCTTGTGATTCCAATGGAAATCACATCTTACTCATGCCTCAGCAAGAAGTAACACCCTCATCTATCCAGAAGGAAAATATGAGACAAATTCACTTAAAGAGATCCTTAGGGTCTTCGAGCTGGCCCATTCATGTATACAATCAACAAGAGCATTTAATTCTTGAGAGTGAAAATTCCAGCATGCAGAGGTCAGCCATATGACAAGATGGCAAACTCAAGAAAAGTTTGCGGGCTCCCTTTAAGCATAGCTAGGAGAATTACAGCTGTGTTTAAGTGTACTTTGAAGTGACTAGGTATAGACCCTTACTGGTATAGGAATCACTTTATGATTGGCTCATGACATCTAGTCAACAATTGTGGTTGCAGTGTCAGAGGTCTGTTTGCTGTGCTAGGGGTCTGTTTGACTGAAAATAGCAAGAACAGTGGCCAGGTAGGACCCTGATTGGCTACCAAACTGTGTGCACTTCCTGAGGGCCTGATTGAAGCCAGATATGAATCATCCTAGGATGGTGGGGTAATATGGGGCAGAGGTCTTAGCAAACTTGACCCTGGAAAACAACAAAAACAAACAAACAAACAAACAAACAAAAAACAACTGGCTCTGTTAAGGTCAGTCCTGTTAAAAGAGGGGATGACTGCTTCAGAGATATTCTATGAAGTATCTTTCCACTACTCAAAACTCAGGAAGTCATCAGAGACATGGAGTATGAGTCATTTTCAGAGCCAAGAGATGACTAAGTATCCAAGGGTAGCTTGATGAGTAGAATCCTCCATGAAAAAAAAATTAAGGGCAATCTGAAGAAATCTTATTAAATGATGGACCTTAAGAAACAGTAAACACACACACACACACAAAAATGAAACTAAAAATTAGTAACTGACTAGTCATAGGCAATTTCATCCTTCTAGGTCAAAGGTTGATAATATTCATTAAGTATGATGCTATGTGGTATGACTTCTTCTTGTCCTTATCACGGTCTTACAAGTCAAATTGGTGTAAAAATTTGCAAATTTATCCAGAAAAACTCAAGGATTAAAAAAGCATACAACAGATATTCTCATTAGTGCTGTAATTCCTATGGAGCACACACAAAAAAAAAACCAGTTTGTGTTTGGTGTTTATATACTAGATTGATGAATCATCAATATTTCTCTACTCCATCCTATCAAGTAAAAGGACATCACAAATGCAACTTGTAAGCCATAGCTATGTTACCTGTATTAGTTAGGGTTTCTTATGGTGTCAAGAGAAACCATGAACATGGCTATTCTTATAAAGGAAAACATTTAATTGAGGTTTAGTCCATTATTACCATAGCAGGGCTTGGGGCATGCAGGCACACATGGTCCTGGAGAAGGAGCTGAGAGTTCTACATCTTGATCTGCAGACAGCAGGAGTCTGTCCCACTAGGCATGGCTTGAGCACATATGAGACTTCAAAACCCACCTCTGCAGTGGCACATTTCCTCCAACAAGGCCATGTCTTCTAACAGTGTCATGCCCTACGGCCAAGCAATCAAACACATGAGTCTGTGAGAACCTTCCCTATTCAAATCACTGCATGACCCATGTTTGGCTGAAAAAAGTTACTTGAATTTCTTTTGAAATCCAGGAGAATTAGCTTTGTTTTCTTTATTATGGCCAATACTTAGCTATACCATGCCAACTTATTGGCTCAATTTGTTCCTTATCATTTTTCTCATATTTTTGCTATTTATTCAGGTTTTAATTTTCCTTTTGTTAAAGCCAACTCTTAATGATATTTGACAAATAGATACCATCTGTTTTCTTTGAAAGCGTTTTAAATATACACAATGTGGAGATCTAGCCTGGGTGCTGGCAAAACTATTGTTGCCATATCTGTACAGTGTGAATCTTGTAAATCTTGGGTCTCAAGTTCTCTCAGTTTCTTTTTAATATTAACAACATCCCATAGGTTCATTATAAAGTTATCAAGCTGAAGGCTTTTGTTTGAAGATTGCTGCCTTAACTGTTCTCTGTATTGCTTCTTTTCCATTAGCTGTATTTTCTTTTTTTAACATTTACAAAATTCAATACACTGTATCAGTGGCTACCAGTTGACATAGAGACAGGAAATTGCCAGGTGGGGTGGCGCATGCCTTTAGTCCCAGCACTTGGGAGGCAGAGGCAGGTGGATCTCTATGAGTTCAAGGCCAGTCTAGGCTACAGAGTGAGTTCCAGGAAAGGCTCCAAAGCTACACAGAGAAACCCTGTGTCGAAAAACCAAGAGAGAGAGAGAGAGAGAGAGAG
>CABHPH010041294.1:0-10104 GCA_902168325.1 Peromyscus nudipes | reverse complement strand
TAGGAATATTTATCCACTAGCAGTAATAACAAACCACAATTTTTGTCATGAAAAAAATAAATTGTATTTGCAAAAAGCAAACACATTACAGAGTGTGTAAAAATGCAACATTCCCATTTTCTAGTCAGAGTTCCAATTTATTGAAGTAACAGAGCAGAAAATGCACTGACAGCTGTTACATTTTATTGCGAATTAGTATATAGGTTTTATATCCAGTGAGCAAACGCATGATACATTGTATTCCAGTAATTGCCAGTGGCTTTCAAAATGGAAACCGGATGATCTCAGTGCAATTATGCTCAGGAGAGCACGCAGAACAGTCCCCAGTTCCACACTGCGATACTTAACAATACTAACATTAAGTATATTTTCCTTTTAGTTTTCCAAAAATTAAAGACCAAAAAGGTCAAGCTGGATTCCAAAGCATCAGGGGTAATTCTGAACTGCTATATGTGCCCCTCTCCACCCCCACTCACCCCAGAGTGCATTTCTTTGATTTAAGTCCATGTAGCAGGATATTGTAGTTCAGGATTTCAGGAAGGTCAAACACCCTCCTCCCTCCTCCCACCTTCTCTCTCTGGCTACATTGTATCAATATTTTACTTTCTGGGATATTTCCTTTACTTCCTCTCTTGGCCACAGAACTTAAGGGGTTAAGAGAAGTGAATAGGGGTTTTTTTGGCATGCTTTAGGAAATGAGCTCTGTGCCTCCGGATTCTTACTTTACTCAGAACAGACAGATTGCCTTAGACTCCCCTTCCTGTTCTCCTCAGTAGCTGTTCCTCCTCACACATGACCATTAGCCCCAGTCCTAGGGAAACAGCCATTTGTTTTCATAAGGGTTAACTCGGATTTCATGGATCATCTTACTAATACTTAGGACTACAGATTAACAGGTAAATGCACTGCGACCGTCTAACCACTCTTCCCGTCAGTTCTCATTTACTTGAAGCAAATTGTTGCATACCTTAAGAAGTCTGTTTTCCCCTATTTTTGCAAACCTTTATAATCTACTTCAAATGCTTAGCACCTCCTCCTGTGACGCCTTCCCCACCATCCATCTCTGCTGGAGCCTTCAATAAATCCGGCTGTCTCCTCCCCTCTAGTGGTTGCCAGCCAGCCTTGCAACAGAGGAAAAGCCTGGACTGCAGGGCTCATGGAGGGACACTTGTGCAATTTTCTTTTTTTCTTTTCTTTTTTTTTTTTTTTTTTTTTTGGGTTTGAGAGAAGGGTGGGGGATAAACCTAGCAGGCTATCATTGCAGAAATAAAATTTAGCAAGCATTTAAAAGGATATTCTAGTGGTGGTCACACCTTCATCAGCACCAACCTGCTGACATAGATTTGCAATCCCAGCCCGTTATTGGTGATTGAATTAATAGCAAGTCACAACTTGTATCTGGTTTAATAAAGAAACACACGAATGCCACAAAACCGTACACGGCATGTAATAGGACTCCCCTCCCTCCAAGGCTGGAATCGAAATTCCATGCAGCTAGAACAAGAAAGATCAAGGGCCACTATTCTTGCACCTGGCACGGTTGTCCCAGAGCAGCTCCAGACTCTCTTTCTAGGACTCAAAGCATGGTCCTGGCATGGCCCCTCTAGAAACATCATCAAAAGCGACAACAGCTACAACAGAAAACTAATGATATTTCTCACCCACATGCCAGAACTGACGGTGTAACAATAAAGCGGCCGGTGGTGCCCTTTGCCACCACAGTGGTTGGAAAAAAAAAAAAAAGAAGATAACTCAGCTTTCCTTGCCTCTCTTCAATTGTTTCTAACCCTACAGAAATCAAAAATCTTATTCATAAGGGAGCACACAAATCCAAAATACTGATTTTTCTTGTTTTCCTGTTAAAATATTAATATTGTAGGTTTGTGAGTTTTAGTCATTTTAAATATAGTCTTATGATTCTTTTCTACAGCTACAATGTTCAGATAAACTTTATTTTCCTAGGCAGATTTTCTTTCATGTGATTTCAAGTGAAATATTAATATTTAGTTGTACCCAAATTTACTCATGCTAAATGTACTGAGGTTTCATCACATGATATGAACAATGACTAATGTGGGAAGTATTCTAACTGTAACAACCAGGGACTAGTGGCCAACACTCTTCACTGAATTCTTTGGTAAAAGGAAGATTGAAAGACACACATTGCCAATTCTGAACTATTTAGTGTTTCCCCCAACACACACACACACACACACACACACACACACACACACACACACACACACCAAAAGAACAACACAGAAACAAAATAAAAAAAAAACATTAGAGTTTAGTTTAATGGCTAAGGAAATGAGGTTTTACTCATTTTGGGGAGACTAGGCATTGATCTTATTAAAATGAACACAGTGATCTCTCTTTAACCATTTAAAAAATCCAAAAATGTTTAAAAGTTGGTATTTGTATTGATTATCATTAAATTAACAACACTAGGCTCATTCAGTAGCATAACAGTATACATATATAATATATGAATAAGACTGAATCTTCCTTACACAGTTCTCCAAAATCCTACCAAGGAAACCTTTCCAAATGTCTACAGGCAGCTGGCTAGGGAAAATGAAGCATGCTTATCTCCTGCCTCACTGAAAAGGGGTCCTGCAGGGCCTGATATGATCTCAGCAGAGACTGAAGTGAGCAGCTTCCTTGGGGACTGCATTAGAGCTGAGTGAATGTGTGAAGCTAGAGCTTGGGGGAAATAAAATAAATCAGATATGGGAAGACGTACATGATCTGTCACAATAGACTTTTTAAAAGTAAAATCAATGAGGAATCTGAGTGACGATAATTTCTTCTCTAACCATGCAGCAGAACAGACACTTTTCTTATCTTATTTTGGTCTTGCTGGGCTTTGATTTGCCCAACCCAGGGGCTCCTACCAACTTGACAGAGAGACCTAACTAATCATGTGGTAAATACTGGAGAACATAGATGGTTCTTTTCTGATACAAGGAAACTTTGAAGCTCTGTAAGACATTACATAAGAGTTATCTCCTTGCATGAGAGTTGGTTATCCATTTCAGAATTCCTCCAATATTTCCTAAGTATTAGGTACTAATATTATTAGATGTATGAACATGAACCTAAACTGATTTTAGTATTCTTCCGGAGCAGATCAAAAGAGGCAAAAGTTTCTGAGACTTATGAAACAATGATACTAAATTTCAAAGAAGAAAAAAATCACAAAAGTAATAAGCACAAAGTGAATTGACATCATCTGCACATGTAAGAAAACAGCATACCCTCCTATAGATGTTTATCATTGTTGTTGACTGTACAGGACACTGGATTTATACTCAAGAATAAAATGTTTCAAATTAACCCATTCTTTCTTATTTTGCCTGTGCAATAGAAGTGCATTGCCAAAATTTTCTCTTCATTGCTCCTTCTTTAATAACAGAAAGGAAATATACTAAGACACAGGAATGTTTATGCTCTAGCAAATTAACTTATTATCCTTATTATCTCATGTCAAACATTAATTGTGCATTTTCTACCCCCAAACCAACATGAAAAATGGACTCTTCTTTATCCATTTTGCAAGTTGATTGAACATTTCTCGGAAGCAAACAATAGGGCCTCTATTTAAAATTGGGAGTTTATCGGACAACGTAATTAGATGTGTTCTACACCATTGGGGACCCACTTTTGTATCAAATTTATTTGTTGAGCTAATATGTATTTAGTGTCAGGTGATGCTACTGGTAACAACGTACACCAATAAGCAAAAGCAAATTCACATTTAAGTGGAGCTCCAACTCAGAGGGGAAGATGGACAAGAGTCGAATAATCCTGCAAGTCTACCATCCTCTCAGATACTTAGACTGGTGGGAATGGAATAGAGTTATGACATGGGAGAACTGCTCTTAGAAGTTAGTGGGATTGTCTGCAGAGGTTACAAGATCCCTTGGAATAAAAATGAACTAGGTGGGGGATGAGTGCACCTTTTGACAAGGGAGGCTTCAGGAGAACAACTCAGAGCCTACAGAAGAAAAAGCACTGGCTTGGCAAAACCCTGGGGAGGGATTTGCTAGTTCAGAATGAGAGAATCCCAGAAGAACACAAACCCTGCTGCAGAGGGCAGATTGCACATTGCCTGGAGCCTTTTCTTTGACAATATTCTGGTCTTCCATTGCAGAGAAGGAAGGGAACCTCTAAGGTCTGCTAGGATTGGGTGATCTTGTCACCTAGTATGGTGGAAACAAAAGATTTACAAGTGGCGTTGCAAGATATCTGATGGCAAATATGATCACATGTCCCAAATACCATGGCTGCAGCCCAATGGGCAGTTTGCGTAACACATTGCTCTGCTGTTTTCCGAACTAGCTCCCACTGACGTTTTTGGAAGCACTTTGGAAATTACAGTTAACTTTGGCATATGTTTGAGATTTATAACAACAAGTATGAGGTGTCACACTGGGCAGGATCATTCTCTGCAAAATGGAGAAGTGAATGGACAGAGTGAGAATAGAGCCATTATTTCACACCCTTACTTTCTTTTTACCATTTATGGCATGCATGGCATTGACATTAACTAGCATGAATTTGAAAAAAAATAAAGATTCATCAGATGTAGCTAGCATTCTTGTAAAATAGATTTTCTCTTTATGTCAATAGATTCATTTTTTTAACCATCTGCATACTCTGCTTGTCCGGGTGAAAAGATTAACATGAGAATGTTTGTTAAAGATCTTTCAAAGCTTCATTGCAAAAGTCTATATGAGAACGAAAGCTCCAATTTATTTTCATGATCTTTATGTGGTTTGGGGGACACTTAACTTGGCTTTGGATGTTTTTGCTTCAGTAGGTCAGGTGAGCATTCTTTTTCTGAAAACAACATGAATGAAGATTATTGACAACACCTAGAACCTGGTTTACATTAAACATACAGAAGAGGGGGCAGAGACACTCATTTTCACAAACATACTTTGAAATTAACTGTTATCTAATGTCATATAAATAACTCACTCCATGCATCGAAGTTATCAATCCCACATTTTATGCCTATAGGATTAAACTCAGCAAGCCTGAAACTGCAAAACTGAGAAAAAGCCTTAAACTTCCACAGATGTTGTTAGTTAACGCTACTGTGCCAAGATCATACAATAGTTTTACTTATGTTTATTTGCTTGGGGGAAAGGTTTGATATTAGGAACTGCAGCCTTTGGATCAGAGGAAACATTCAACAAAAATTCAGTCCTATACAGAAGGAGCTTATGATGCTCATCATATCTAACAGCAAGAGAATTGTCTGTAAAAAGAATATACTTAAAACAAAAGCATACGCCCAGTGCTCTCACTGTGGAAAAATTCCAGTGAGCCTGAGTTATCTATTATCACACCAAGGGACCATTTTATAGTGATGACAATGTAAAAACACATTGCTTTGGAAATATGAGAGTGTAATACACACACGTCTGTGTCACTACCCCTTGTCACAGATCACTCCAACTCACTCACATCTTCATTTCCCCACAGCTTCCTCCCACAACCATTTCCAGTCTCCGTTTCTATCAGACTGACTTTTCTGGATTCCATACATGAGTAAGTGAGATCTTCAGTACTGTTTTTTTTATGCTCTATTTATGTCATTCAGCCTTATTTATAATTTTTTAATGTTAAGTGAGAATGCAAAGAATTCCATTTTCATACACTTCCAGGGGATGGGTTTAGAGTATTTCCTTGAACATTGAACACATTTCCTATGATTGTTTTGTCTATGATCTTAAATATAATTTTGCTTTGCACATCTTTCACAAGTTTTGAGCTACTGTGCTTAGCAAAATTCATAAATCTACTGTGAGTTATTCTGCCCTCAAATTATCAAAAGGCCAACACATCGAGTGTTTTGCCTCATAATGTTGTAAAGGTCATTGAATGTTAAGTGCTACTATAAATAGAAATGGGTGGAGGTGGGAGTAATGAGATGATAAAGCCCATTGATCTGATTTGGGTTGTAGTTTCTCAACCTTTAAGGACATTTGAAACTTTAGCTTCTCTTGCCTCATTCTTTCTCGTAATTATCATCATTAACTTTTCTCCATATGTTTTTATTAAAAGAACTCACAATTGGAATGTGTGTTATTCCCATGCAAAATTATACATCACCATCCATTGCTAAACTACACCAAAAATCAGACACCTCTTCTCAGCTGGGATGAATGATCCATCATCCTCCTGTGATCAAAGGCAGAAACAGTAAAGTCACGTGCTCTGCTGTGCCATTTATCACTCATTCATTCATTAATTCACTGAGGGCTTAAATTATTTGTTTATTCATTGGTCAGTACAAGATTACAAACATTTGTAGTATGGCAGGTACTACCATTTCTCCAGGGTTACTAAGTTGCGTATGAGTTCCTACTGGTCCCGTGGAAACACTCTTTCCAGTACAGAGACAAGGTAGGAAGCAAGGTGGTTCAACATGCAGTTACAACAAAGATATGTATAAAGCATAAGGACAACCTCAAGAGGGAACTCTGTGTCCTGAAGACTGATCATTTTCTCTAGATTAAAAAGCAAGCTCATGTGGTCACATGAAAACCATGAATGAAAATGTATTTGAAGTCTGGGAAGGAATTCTACTAAGTCACACAAAAGACATGCAGGTTCGAGAGACATTAGACATTGGGCAATTACTTTAACCTAAGAATTTCCAACTCGGTTATTTTTCTCATCTACTAAACTTAATCAATATTTCACCAATGTACTCAGTCCTAAGTTCCTGTAGAATCTGAGATCTTACACAAAGGTAATTCATCTTAATATCTCATAAACAGCCAATGGGAGTGAAAAAGTTATTCTGTGGGATGTTCTGTATGACAAATATGTTAATAAATAAAGCACTGATTGGCCAGTAGCCAGACAGGAAGTATAGGCAGGACTAACAGAGAGGAGAATTGAGGGAACAGGAAGGCAGAGGGAGTCACTGCCAGCCACCACCAGGACAAGCAGCATGTAAAGATGCCAGTAAGCCATGAGCCACGTGGCAAGGTATAGATTTATAGAAATGGGTTAGTTTAAGATATAAGAACAGTTAGCAAGAAGCCTGCCAAGGCCATACAGCTTATAAGTAATATAAGCATCTGAATGATCATTTTATACTTGGGTTGTGGGACTGCAGGGCTTGGTGGGACCTGGAGAAAAGCTCTCCAGCAACAAAGTTATTCTAGAGAGAAAGACAGGCAAGAAGTGGATGCGAGTGGAATATTGATGTAGGAAAATTATGTTTGTGGGCATTAAGAGGCCGTAAAAAGTGTTTGGAAAAGAAACCTCAAGCACAGTAAAATTGCAAATTCAGTACAATAACATTTCCCCCTGACTCTTCTGAGGGTGAGGTGCTGACATGATGGCTCTCACCACTGTACATTTTAGTGGGTGTTCTCTACAAATAATACCATTCCCCCACTTAGCTGTAACGCAGCCATCACAATTAGGAAACCAACAGGGTTGTACCCTTAGTATACTCTATTTAAGTTGTATTGACATTCATCAAATGCTCTTTTGATAGGGGGATCAAGTCCATAAACACATGTTCTGGTCTCTTTCAGTCTACAATACTCCTGGCTCTCTTGATTTTCATAAACCAGACACACATCCAGTAATTACAAGATGATTCTATTCTAGATGGTTCTCAATTGGACTTGACTAATGTTTCCTGTTTTTACTCACATTGTATACATTTGACAGACGGACCTCTACTAGGTGGTCACTAATTTGAATTTGTCTCAATACTACTGATGTTATATATATACTTATGTGTGTTTGAGTAGGACTCAGAACTTACATATTTAACTAGGTGGTAGGTGTAAGCCTGATACAATGGCATGCTAAAATATGTTCAGATGGGCTAGGAATGTCACTTAGTACATAGAGTGTTGGCATAGATTTGGGTAGATCCTAGTACTGAATAAATCATTCATGGTGGTACATGCATACAACCACAGAAAGTTCAAAGTCATCCTACCAAGGTGGAGGCCAGCTTGGGACACACAAGGCCCTGTCTTCAAACAAAGTACGTGCATAGGGTTTCCTCAGCTTTAGTGGATATTTTTTTCTGAAAGCAGTCATTTAGGCAAATTCATATGGACTTGACACTGGAAGAATAATGCCTCCTAAGACATAGGGAAATATGTATTAAATGAAGTGGTATAGTGTTAAGACCTCAAGCATCTCTCTCTATCTCTGATACCAGATGCACATCTTCCTGGCTGAGCCTTTCCTGTTAGTTTCTCCTCATTGGTTCTGACAACATGGGTGAGTTACATAGTTTTTCTGAGGCCTATATGAATGCCTAATTCTGATTTTATAACATTTTCATCTAGATTTAATGACAATTAAAAAGATCTGTTTGAGATAGGGAAGTGGCTTACTGGGTAAGAACACTTGCTTTACAAGCATGAGGAACTGAGTTCAAATCCCTAGAATCCATACAAAAAGTCAAGCATGGTTGTGCACATACCTACAACCTCAGCACTAAGAGGAGACAAAAGGAGCTCTGGGGTTCAGTGGCCGACAAACTATCTCCAGGCTTAATGAAAGATTGTTTCTCAAAGGAGTAACACAGAGAAAGACAGAGAAAGACTCCAGATGTATATACCCACATACTTGCACATACATCTCACACACACACACACACCCATGCATGATACTCATATGCACATATAGACACAGATACAATCACATATGCTCATACAGCTGTAAAAGATTCTTCTACCAATAACCTTCTCTAAAAGTACATTTACAAATAATTTGGTAAAGAACATTTTGAAGTTTTGTTGATTTGAAGGTACGACCATTTGGCTTACAGTAACCTATCTGTGTATCCTTGGAATATCTAGTTTACCTCTTCCAATATAGCTACCATGTGTACACAATACCTAACACAGAACTATCGTTATAGTTTAAAGCTTACTACAAATGCTAGCTGACCAGTCTACTAGCACCTTCTTATCTTCTTCTCATTGGCCTCCATGAAGCAATAAAAGAAGGAATTTATTTGCAATTTTGAGGATGTCCATAATCATGCGATTGTGGAAATAGATGAAGGGACACACACACACACACACACACACACACACACACACACACACACATCTTTTCTAGCAATGCTATATGAAGGCATAAAATAATTGTGCACAGTCTAAATTCCCCCACTGCAGGTCAAAAAAAAAATCAGCAAGTCAATATTAGGAAAGCCACTCTTGGAAGCCAGTGAACTAAATCCTGAACTTTTTAGAACCTGAGTACAATGTCTACAGAGACATGTGACACTTGTCCTTCCACATTAGAGCCCTGCTGAGAGCATCAAAGTGGAAGACTTGTCTTAGAAATACCTGGGGAATGTTAAAACATCACAAAAAAGGAGATCATCCTAATTTTACCTCCATAGTGATCACTACTTGGATGGGGAATGATTATTGAAGAATGTAGAGAAGTGATATCAACTGTGCATAATAATTTGTACTGACATATTTTGGACTATTAATATAGTGTGATACAATCCAGTTTACTTAAATAACCCAGCGTTCTTTTCTTCTCATCCTATACTTCCACCATGGCCAGCATCATTTCCTCCAATATATCATATGTGTAAGGATTTTGACCTATCCATTGTCCTGGGATGGATGGTGGACTCTTATCTTTTGGAACAGAGATGACACATTTTTATTCTGGTCTTTACTTGACCACACAAGACCTAATTGGACATTTTTTCATTAGACTATCTCAACACTTTGATTTCATATCACCCAATTTAACACTTAATTATATTTATAAAAATGGAGGAAGAGATGGCATCCAGACCCAAATTCCATTTATTTTTGTGATACAGCAAGCTAGTGAAAGAGAAGAAAGGAAGTGATTTCTATTAAGAGTGGCTACCTCACCAGAAGCAGGCCAATCAACCATGCAGTTTTTATTTATGTTTCCATTTTGTTTCCTGAGGGCAAATACATGTTCTACCCCCTTGATGATGCCAAACAGTGGGCAGCCATAAATCATCAATGACAAGCTGGAGCTCAGCCTGGAGGGGTGGGAAGAATGGAAGATTATTTCAGCAATATCCATAAAACAAGGTCACTGGCT
>CABHPH010041293.1:0-31788 GCA_902168325.1 Peromyscus nudipes | reverse complement strand
TCTCTCTCTCTCTCTCTCTCTCTCTCTCTCTCTCTCTCTCTCTGGTTTTTTGAGACAGGATTTCTCCGTGTAGTTTTGGTGCCTGTCTTGGATCTCACTCTGTAGACCATGCTGGCCTCGAACTCACAGAGTTCTGCCTGGCTCTGCCTCCTGAGTGCTGGGATTAAAGGCACCACTGCTGCCTGGCTCTGCTAATCTCTTGTAGTACTTTGCCCATGGTTTCCTTTGACTCACTGAGCTATTTGACATAGCTGCTTCAAAGTTCTTCTTCAGTGAATTCAACTTTTGTGCTTCCTTAGGGACAGTTTTTATTAATTTCCTTTTCTTCCCTGGACATAAGCCAAATGTATTTGTTTCTTCACATGTTTTATAATATTTCACTTAAAAATGGACAATTCTATAAAGGACTAACTGTGAAAATCAGATTCTTCACCCCTTCTGGATTTACTGTTGATGGTTACTGTGGATTGTAATTGCTTGTTTATTTAGTGACTTTCCTTATCACTTTTAAGGACTGTTTGTTGTTATGTCTCTGAATTCTGTTTTGTTAGGTTATTGTGAACTAGGAATTTTACAAAGATTTATTTAAACACATGGGGAATAGAAACAGAAGGAAGTGAGGCAGGAAGAGAGGGAGGGAAGGAAGGAAGAGAGGGAAGGAAGGAAGTTCTCTGGGTATTTTCAGGTTAGCTTTGGATTGAACACTCACACAAGGAACCCACCACTTTAAACATTCTACCTTAGTTTCTCCTCTTTAGTAGTTTTGACCCTAAACAGTATTCGTAGATAAAAACTTATTGCCTTCATGGGTCCTCTCAGAATACCTGTCTTGACTTGTATCTATCATGCACATAGTGCTTTATATGCTGTGCCATCATTTTATGTTCAGTGGCCTCAGTCCTCAAACTAACTCTCTTATTAGATAATCCCCAAACAATCGTGGAGTCATCGGCAGGTCTGTTTCAATTGAATGTCAATGTTTTGGGCAAATGCCTTAAGCTTCATGCCTTCCCCTGCCCCACTGTGAGAGATTCTGAGTTGGGGAAAACAAAGACAAACACCTTATGTCAGTCCTTCAAGGAAGCCCCAGATAGGATGAAAAGCTAAGCATTGCTTCTCAGCTATGTGGACCCAGACCAAGAACATAAATACCACCTTCAACATAGATACGACTTTCAAGACAGCCATTTCACCAGGGAAGAGAAGACAAGAATTAAAAACTTCAGAAAATTATCCTTTCATGTCCTTTTTCTTCTGTTTTCAACTCTAAGTATAATGTTATTTATATGGCTATGGTTTCAGGGATGATCACTTGATATTGCATTCCTTTCTCTCAGAAATTATGTACATATGTATATTATAAGACTGTTAACACTAACTGAAGAAATAGAGACCACAAATTTGAGAAAGGGCAGGGGGCTGCATGGAAAGGTTTGGATAGAGGAAAAGGAATGGGGGAAAAGATGTATTATATTTATTTTCAAAACACTCAAATATATTAAATATATTAAAATGCATTGACATGTTATTCATGCCTGTTAGAGTAGCTATTGTTAAAGACACAGAGGTTACAGGTGTTAACAAGGATGTGAAAAAAAAGAAGTTTTTTCTGAATCTTTCTTTCAGTTTCTTTGGCATTACTGCCCCCATTGTCATTTTATGAGGGTAGCACACAGTTGATGGAATTTACTTGCAAAGAAAGATACAGGGAATGATCAAAGACTTGATGAGTAGGTCCTACCTAGAAATTTTTGAATAATTACATAATATTCTGGCCATAGTGTATGTTTATATAATCTGGTGTGACATTGCCATATGTGGTGCCCATGCTTGTTCATGTTATTGAACAGTAAGTAATATCTAATAATGAAGCATTATTAAATGCAGTGAATCCTTCCATGAAAGTGAGAGGTTCACACTTATATCCTTGGGCGTCTAAACATGTACAAAATATTATTGCAGATTGAAAGACTTTAGAGATAGGTAGTAAGAAATAGAAAGGAAAAGGAAGCAGGTTTGCTACATGGTGAATTAATACAAGAAGATATAACAAAATTTAACAATTTTTAAAAATCAATTAATTCTACCATGGATTTTGTAACTTATGTGTCCCATCAGACTCATCTCATAATATATTAAAATGTTTGTAGTTGTATACCACACCTAAATTATTAACTGGATAGGAACAACCTTTGGGAAAAAATGACCTTAAGTAAGGTTATTTTCTATTGTTGAGGCACTATGTAGAGGAACTGATATCTAGGAAAACATCTTTCTTTGAAGAGCTTTATTGATAATTGTTTAAGTCAATCATAGGTATTGAATTTCTGTTCTGTATATGGGTACATACAGTGTCTAATACGACTGACACTGTTTCACATAGAGACAGAATTCTTAAGAAAAATAAGTAATGCATAGTTTAGATTGATTGTCAAATATTGACAAGGGCATACACTATTAAAGACATTGTCATTTCAGAGTCCTTCACTAACACTTCTTACGAAAGTTGATTTAAGTCAATTCATGCTTCAGAGGAAAACAAACAAACTAGGTAATGGAAGGATCTAAAAAGGAACAAACATATTATTTAGCAACAGTTGTTTTACTTAAAAATTCTTTAGTATTCACACTAGGAGGATGTAGTCAAATTTACCTTCATTGTCTTAATTCATAGCCCCTTTAAATAATAAAACTATACATTTTTCTGTTCCCCTGTTAGCCATATGAAATGCTATTAAGAGCATGTAATCTAGATGAAATACTTGAAAGATGGATATTTTTATCTTAATTACTCAGTCAAATCCTGTTTTAAATCACAACATATGTTATTTTATTTTCCTGAAATGTCAAAACTCTGATCAGGAGGTTAGAAGAGCGTCATATCATAAACATAATGCCTCCTCTTCCTGACATGCTATGGAAAAGGTAAAGAAAGATTAATTACTTTACACAGATAATATGCCAGGTTATCAATGAAGGCTAACTTCAAAGTTAGTAGTTCCTTATATGTTTTTCATTTGTTTGTCTTCCAAACTAGTGTTATAATAAAGAGTGTGTGTATACTTTGCAATTTGGAGATTTACCCTTAGCAAAACATAGAAAACAAGCAAGTTCTCCTTTCTAAAATAAAGTGCACCTAAAATCTTTCAGTTATGAAATAATTAGTATATTGATATATTGCTTTTATAGTTGAAAAGAAAATAAGAAGGCTTGCAACATTGGTTAATTAACCCCTTTTTTCTGATAACCTGATAAACACATAACAGATTTTTTCCATCAATTTGAGTTCTTTATTCATAGACTTTGTGATGCCCTGTTGGGAGAGTATAAAACTAACCTTTTATATAAGTCATTCAGCTCCTATGTCAATCCACATTTTATAATTTGGGAGTCAATTGGTCTTTATTTAACTATATTGTGTGTACCAAAACCTAGATAAAGAATTGGACATAAAAACAAAATGAAATAGTATCTACATAATACTAATCATTATATTCAAACAAGAACACCAGGGATGGTAAAAGCATCTCAAGGCTTTGTATAAGACAATTCCATTTCCATAGACATGATGCTATCCATAACATATGCAAAAGCAAAAATTCTTCATATAGGTAGAAAATGAGAAATTTTCTGGCTTTTAAGAGCTTATCAATAAAAGAAGGTGATTCACTTTCACTTAGAGTTTTATAAAGGCCTCCTCTTTCAATATAACTTTTCTCCATATCTAACAATGCATACTTAACATCAAAGAAATGTGGAAGAGCTATTGAGTCACTCAGTCAGTCATTCAAAATACTTTTTACTGTAGGTGCTATTAAAAGAATATAGAAAAACACATACATTGCTTAAGAAACAAAAATGTTTGTGAACGAGATGGAGAAAAATAAAACAAAGAAACAGTAATTCATGTGGATGGGATTGGTAAGTAGTTTCATAGGTCACAGATCCTCATAGAAATTGCAGTCAATAGAATCTAAGTTTCAGAACCTTCCCTTCACTCCTGTTAGTGATGTCTTAGGAAGAGAATAATCTTGACTTATTCTCACATATATCTGGCCTCCCTCTTGACTGTTCTTAAATGAGATGTTGAGGACTCTACATGATAAAATAAATCATATGTTTTAATGCTTTAAGTATATAACAAACTGCTAAGTGAAAATCAAAGTAAACATTTTTACAACTGTGAGTTAAATATCCTCACAAATATTTGAGAGATTGTAGAGGTTTATGGCCTTTTCACAGGTTGTTGATAAACTCGTGTTTTTCTTGCAAAACTAGGCAGACTCACAGGGCAGCAAATGGCTGGGTAAAATTTATTTTGTGTCTTACAGATATTTTGTTGGGTAGAACATCAAGAAAAATACAATCATGTTTGATTCATATTTATTCTTCAGTATCCACAATATTTTACTGTACACCAACCTAAAAAAAGTAACCTGATACATTGGAAGGATTTTATTGTGTCATTCTCCAGTAACTTTTATATACTGTTTCCTTTCATAATTTGAGAAGCAATAATGATTTTTGTTATAAATTTCTTCATAAATATTCTTACTGATGGATGATGCATTTATTTAAGCATCAGTGGACAAATAAAGTTATCCATGGGTGACTAACAACCTTGAATAAATACCCCTTCACTCAGTTGCTATCCATAGCACCTAAGAAATGCAATTACATGCTGGGACCTATTATCCCAATTAATGGACTGTTTTATATTCAATGTGCATTATACTTGAAACACTTTGGAGGCCTGGCCTTCACTTAGCTATGGGCAGAGGAAAAATTTATAACAAATAACCAAGAAAAGCCTTTCATTTACTTACCAAGATATGTAGCGTGTAATTATACTTTAAGCATAACTAGGCAGTGCTCAAAATACCCTTTGATTTAAACCACAATAAAATTATATTTCTTAAAATATAACAAATATAACTTTGTAATGAACAAGTCCTTGTGGATTACTGCAATTCTGGAGGCTTCGTTATCAGTTATGTCTAGCTCCCCTTTCTTTTAATGATGTGGTCAAAGGTTATACTTGATCATTATTTATTACATTCAGAGAGATTTTCATTATTCCAAGCATATGAACAAAAAGAGCAGCAATACACAGAGGTCTTTGACTAGCTAGATGCATGAACAAATAAAATAGTCTGCTGAGAAGTACACAGCCCCTTGTTGTGTCGCTACTTTGTAAAATGTCAGCCTGGGGCTATGTTTTATGGCATTGGAATTTGACCACTGAAGTTTAACTCTACTCCCTCTGGTGGTTTCCAAAGCTGTATCACCAAAGCTATAAAATAAAACACAGTTGTAATTCTTCTCCTTATTGTAAGAAGCATTGATTGCCTCTGATTGTATATTATAGCAAAGGGGCAGTCTATTACATAAATTTATTGCATCTTATTCCTGATAATTACTGGAAGTTATTGAACAAGGCAGGGAGTTATAGCCAGCAAGTTCCTGCTCTAGCTGAGGAAGCAAACATACAGATATTTAGTGGATCTAAACAGCTGTAAACAACACATCCTACAGTGTAAGTCAGCTTGTTTTAAGAATCATCCTCTGACTTCCATGATATTAAATTTGAAATACGAACAATGTCAAAATGCTGTGATAAGAACAACACCTTCGTTTCCTGTAACCTTATCTGACAGCACATAAAATGTCAAAAAAAAGTCAGACCACATGGGATTACTATTTACTTTAATACAAGTGTGTTTTGAGGATTTCAATTTAAATGCTTCATCTATAGTGACATATATATAGCTTCATCTATATGACATCTTTAATCATATTTAATTTTACACTTAAGATTGTAATTACTTTATTGATTTAAACTCATTTTTAGTTAAAAAAGGTCTTCACTAACCAAAAATATAACCAAGATTAAAACATTACTACTAATAACTTCTCTTTGTATAAAACTCACAGCAAAATAGGAAAAATGCAAGAATTTAGCTTTTCTTAAAGTACATGTATGTGTTTATGTTTTTACAATTTGTTCTACCCAAAGTCTGGAGTAATGTTATATTGGCACAATAGTCAAGAAAGCACAGCTAGTACCATTCACTATCTTATTTATAGATCATAAAATCACTTCATTTGAATGTTCTCTGTCTGGTAATGTAAAATTCCTTCTTAGCTTATCAATATCCAAAGAGGCCACAAATCTGGGGAAATGGAGCAATACAGATCAAGCAGAAGGAAGCAGTTGTTTTATGGAAATTACATTTAAATATAAAAAACTATGGCTGGTTTCCATATGTTAGAGCTTTTTGCCTGAGGCAATCTATGATCAGTGCAAAATGAGCTTGATAAAACTGAGTAGAAATGGTGAAACTATAATGATCTGAAGAAACATGTAATAGAATTAGGGACAAGAATATATGTAGCAAAATGGGAAATTATGTCTGGCATAGGAGAGCTATTGTCCCCATCAACTCACAGCCATTATGTTTATTTACGCAAGACCAGCATAAGATCAAGCCTGTAAAAATTCAAGTATGGGTAAGGGAGGGGCCCCTGAGATTCCACCTCTAGTAAAAGAGGGGGAGCTATTAGTAGTTGAAGGTGGCTGAAGGAGGAAGCATGGTCGCCTGTTTGTTGCTTATTTCTCAATGGATGGCCCTTATATCACATGGGCAGCATTAATTGGACTCAATGAATTATTAATAACAATAAAAAAGAAGACATGGAATTAGCAAACAACAGGGTGAGGGTACTACAGAGAAGTAGTGAAGGACGGATATGATAAAATACATAATATATATGTCTGAAAAGTTCAAAGAATAATTAGAATATTATTTAAACAACAGAGTTCTTTAATGTGTGAGAAATCCTCCAACATGTATAATGAGCTTTTATAGACCAATTATGAACACTGAGAAAAGAATCAGGAAAGCAATTCTTTTCACAATAGCCTAAACGAATAATAATAATAAATTAGGAAGAAACAAAGCTAAGGAAGTATAGACCTTCTCCAATCAGAACTTGAAAAATTGTTTTAAAAATACAATTTCATTCAGGATATATCAATCACAACAATATATTAATAAATGAATGCAACAAAATACATTCAAAAGTCTGTAATCTTAATTGCAAATAATTTTGTGAAGAAACTGGAACTTTTAATTTTATTAAAAATATTAGGATGTACCATTTACATGGACTATACCATATGTCTTTAGTATGCAAATTCCTCCAAGGAGTATTGTGCAGTGTGTGTGTGTGTGTGTGTGTGTGTGTGTGTGCGCGCGCGCGCGCGCACACACACACAGATTATTGCATACTTCCATGGGCAGATTTAAGAATGTATGTGGAAAGGCAAGTTGACTCAAGGTATCTAAAAGAATATTGTAACAGAAAACTATAGTTTGAAGATTAGTACTACAGGATTTTAACTTACTATAGAACCATTGGAATCAAGAAAATATGGCCATGGCTTAAAACTTTAAAATAAATCAAGAAGTCTAAGTAGAGAGTCTAGGTAACTTTAAATGATGAGTTAACTATTGAAAAAGTCATCAAATTTAATAAGGAAAAATAATTTTTCCAATGAATGAAAATGGAAGAGCTGAATACCTATGTTGGAAAAATAATACTTAACATCTATTTTGTATCATGATTGAAAATAGCTTAAGATAAATTCATATTCACAAAATAAAACATAAAAGCATGAAACATATAAAAGAAACACGCATGAATAATTTTATTAATTGAGGTTGCAATGGGGATTTTATACAAGAAACTAAAAGCAATACTGATGACAGAAAGCTTCTACTTATCCAAAGAACAGATAAATGACTGGATAAACAGAAAATGAAAAATATTTTTAAGTTAGAACCAGACTAAAAACATATCCAAGATGTCTAAAGATCACCTATTGATCAACAATAAAAAAAGATTACACAGTGAAAAAGACTTGAGCAGCTTTTAAAATGAAGAAAATGAATAGCCAATAAGCCCATTAAAAAACGCCTTTTACATCATTGCCTGTTAAGAGACTTCAACTTAAAACTACAGTGGAATAGCTACAAGTATTAAACTGATAATTGCAAATATTGGCAATGATGTAATAAAGCTAGACGCTTCACATGTTATTACAAATGTAAAATTGTTTATCTACTTTTACAAACATCCATCTGAATGGAAAGATCTTAAAAACAGTTGAGAATTTATAACATATTTGATATGAATTTCTAGATGAGGTCAAAATATAGCAAAAGAAAAATCAGAAAAAAGGCCTTCTTGGGGTGCTAGATAGTTATTGAGCTAGAAGTGTAATGAGGAAAATTTCTGGAATCAAACAAATGTTCTACATCTCCATGCAGTTTTCAATTACACAGGTATATGAGTTTTTCAAATCTCAGCAAATGGTCACTAAAATGTAGATATTTTATTGAATGCAAATTTTTACTATAAAGAAAAATGCATATATAATCATAGTCAACTCTAATTAAGGATATCCATGCTGAAGTGTTTTATGAATAAAGTATATTGATGTCGACTTATTTTGAAATAGATCAAAATAAGATTTTTGATAGATCCACAAAGGGTTGGTCTAATACATAACCATGTGATGAAATAAATATGAAAAAGATTAAATTGCAGGTTTAAACAATGAATAGGTTGTTTTACTATATATATAGTTTCTTATGATCATTTTATTTTTCTTACATAATGGTAGAATATTATATGGTTTTGAAACAATTTTAAGCTCTTACCAATTAATAAACTATTTTAAAACTGTGTTACTTAAACAATAGCCACTTTATTTGATATAATGAGGTTTATTGTCATGAATACAAAGAACATTTTACTTGATAATTCTTTTACTTCATGAATTCATGTTTTCTTACTCAATTAACATCTGCACTAACATGTAGAATAAAGAATAATTTCATTCGTGTCTGATTTCTTGGTAGGGTTGGCTTGAAGGCTGAGCATATCTACACCTTTTTATGTTGTTTCAAATTCTCTGTAGTCATGTAGACTTAAAGAACAGTTCAGAGTTTTAAAAGTCCGTCACAGAACTTGTTTAAAAGGTCATCATAGTCTGTTAGGTAAGAACATAATAGACAAATCCAAAGTAAAGAGATGAATGTAATGTAAGTTGTAACATAATTTGTAGCTCAATTTAAGCTGCCATTATTATTTTTATTTCAAACATTTCAAATGAATCAGTCTTGCTACTGAAATGTTCCATATTGAGTGCATATATGCTGACTCTATATTGTCTATGGTCAGATGAGTGATATTGATTTTAAACATGACTTTTTCCATCAATGACCTTATAGTTTGTGTTGGTAGGGGTGACATATAATCACAAGGGTGTGATAAGTATTTGATTGAAGGTACACACAAAGATAGCTAAGGCCAGAAAAGATACAGCAGGGAAGAGTGATGACTTTTTTTTCTGAGAGAAAGAAAAGAAAAGAACTCAAGTGCTGGAATTTCCCCACACACATGGAGTGACATTTTATCATTTACAGAGAAAATGGAGAGAAACTCCTTTAACTGGAAATTATGTGCTGTTTCCTCTTTCTCCCAAATAAATGACACATTATATTTCGTTGTGCTCTTTGACACCACCTTGTATTTCTCTCTTAACAGCATGCATTTTATCTATAATAATGTAGGAAATCTTTTAATATTAGAGATTACTGAGAAAATATATTATCTTAATGAATAAATTTTTTGAAGGAGGTAAAGCAAAACAATTTCCTTCCCATACTTCTGAGCTGGAAAGAAATGCCCAATAAGCTAAGAGGAAATGACCTTAGCAAAAAGAGAGTCATTCAAAGACTATATGAACCTTTCAAAGTCTCCTAGTGATTTAATTCCAAGAACAGTGACGTCTTGAAAGAATCTGATTAGATGATTTCATGTTGGATTTTTCAGATGAGTAAGGACAGTCTCATCCACAGTCCAGACAAGTAGGACATTAAAATCCTAGTCTCAGACAACAACCTCCTATCTTTCTTCACATCTACTTACTGACCACAAGTAATGGATGCAAAAAAAATGGAAAAAGAAGAAAAGCAAGAGCAGGAGGAGGAGAAGGAGCAGAAGGAAGAGAAAGAGAAGAAGGAGGGGGGAGAAGGAGGAGGAGGAGGAGGAGGAGGAGGAGGAAACAAGTGTACTGGACAAGTAAAAATATAAGTGAACCAAAAGGAAAGGAAAGGAAACACAATCAAACCATGTGTCAGTAACTACCTTCTCTTTTATGAGGCCCTCAAGTTTTTCTTTAACTTTGAATATTCCATGATTTTCTCCTGAGTGTATAATTTACATGTATATAGCCTCATTTTGAATATTTTTATCATATTGACACATTTATATTTTCATTTTAATGAAGGCTTATCTTCTTGGCACACATACTCAGTGACTGCAACTGGAAAGAACAAAAGTGAATATTTATGTTTCTCTAAATATCTTTTGCTTCTAACTCAAATGATTAAAACTATTTTTTTATTATGCATGGTAATTTTCCCAAAAGGTGTTGGCTAACCAATTACGTTTGTGACTTTTATTTTTTGTTTATTGGTACATCATATTACTTTAGAGATTCATGATTTATCCTTATGACTAAACCACTACTTCCATAATATTTCACAACTGGCTTTCCAATTTCCTTCATTATGATAAAATTCAAATTATCACTGATGTCCACCCAAGTCAGAAGTAAAGACAGAATAAAAGCAATCATGCTAAAGAAAAATTTGAAACCATTCATCCTTATCATCATCCAATTTTTGTGTGTATATATCTCCTACTGACTCCATTTAGTGCTTTTCATATATGTTTAGGACTGACCATTTGGGGTTAGATGACCCATAACCTATTACACGGCTTGTCCCTGGAGAAAACTGATTCTCACTCTCTCAGCAGCTATTATCTACTTGACACTCTTTAGCCTGGGCCTTATGTGATTTCCCCCATCCAGGCTGGCATGTCAATTGCAAGTCTATTTTATGGGATGACATTTTGGGGATTTCATGAGGGAAGCTTCCTTGTTATATATAGAAGACACTATCTCACAGTAGATGTCTTGGTCCTCTGCCTCTACAAGCTTTCCAGCTCCTCTTTTGTGATATTCCCTCAGCTTTAGGTGTAGAAGATATGTTGTAGATGTATCAGTTGGGGCTGAGTACCCCATGCTCAGTTGTTTGCATTTTGACAAGCTGTGATTTCTATAATGGTCTCTGTCTGCTGCAAAATGAAGCTTCTTTGATGAGGCGTGAGCACTAGGCTTATCTTTGGGGGTAAGGATAATTACTCAGAATGCATTTAGAAATTATACTGATTTAGTAAAGTGGTAGTCGTAGGTTCTCTTCTATGATTCATGACTTTACCAGCCATAGGTATTCTGTAAGTCTAAAGTACAAGAAATGAATTCCCTCCTATGTACCTCAAGATGGATTGAAATTCAGTCCAATTTTCTTCTACAGACCTCCAAAGCACTACAATTACAGATGGTTGTGATTGCATATAGATAGCTACCTGTTCATATGAAGGTTTTTGTACAGATTCCATTGTAAATTCTTCTAGTGAGAAATTGGTTTGTACATAGATTAAATACCTCTGGACTATGGTGTGTTAAAGTTCTAGTGGACTTTTGCCTCTCTTACTTGAAAATGAAGCTCCTGTCATTCATTAAGTCAATACTAAAATGTTATTGAATAAATGAGAAACATCTATATAATGCATTTTGAGGCTAAATACCAGATTGCTGCGTGTGTATTTCACTGATGAACTGCTGCAAAAGATCTGAGCTTAATTCTCAACACCACCAAAAGTTGCATGAGCAAAGATTGGTTTCTAGAAGTTTGCCATGGCTTCCTTTAAAGTCTACTGCCAGTCTCTAATTTCAGAGTGTTTGTTAGACATCTGTTTCTTAAATAAATCAGGATTCTGGTTATAACAGGGAGTTAACAAAAGAAACACATTGATATATGTGTCTTTTTTTTAAATTTTATTTTACAATATAATTTAATTCTACATATCAAGCGCGGATTCCCTTGTTCTCCCCCCTCCTGCCCCCTCCCCTTCCCTCCGGCCCACCTCCCATTCCCATCTCCTCCAGGGCAAAGACTCCCCCTAGGATTGAGATCAACCTGGTAGACTCAGTCCAAGCAGGTCCAGTCCCCTCCTCCCAGGCTGAGCCAAGCGTCCCTGCATAAGCCCCAGTTTTCAAACAGTCAACTCATGCACTGAGCACAGGATCCAATCCCACTGCCTGGATGCCTCCCAAACAGATCAAGCCAATCAACTGTCTCACCCATTCAGAGGGCCTGATCCAGTTGAGGCCCCTCAGCCATTGGTTAATAGTTCATGTGTTTCCATTCGTTTGGCTATTTGTCACTGTACTTTTTCCAACCTTGGTCTCAACAATTCTCACTCATATAAACCATCCTCTTTCTCGCCAATTGGACTCCCAGAGCTCCACCCGGGGCCTGGCCATGGATCTCTGCATCCAGTTCCCTCAGTCATTGGATGGGGTTTCTAGCACGACAATTAGGGTGTTTGGCCATCCTATCACCAGAGTAGGTCATTTCGGGCTGTCTCTCGACCATTGCGAGCAGTCTGTTGTGGGGGCATCTTTGTGGATTTCTGTGGGCCTCTCCAGCACTTTGCTTCTTCCTATTCTCATGTGGTCTTCATTTACCATGGTCTCCTATTCCTTGTTCTTCCTCTCTGTTCTTGATCCAGCTGGGATCTCCCGCTCCCCCAAGCTCTCTTTCCCTCGACCCTTGCCCTTCATTACCCCCACTCACGTCCAGGCTGTTCATGAAGATCTCATCCATTTCTCTGTCATTGGGCGATCCCGTGTCTTTCTTGGGGTCCTGTTTTCCAGGTAGCCTCCCTGGTGTTGTGAGTGGCCGTCCAGTCATCCTTGTTCCACAACTAGTATCCTCCTATGAGTGGGTACATACTGTGTTTGTCTTTCTGAGTCTGGGTTACCCCACTCAGGATGATTTTTTTTCCCTGCATTTGCCTGCAAACCTCATGATGTCATTGTGTTTCTCTGCTAAGTCATGTCAAAAAAATAAAGTGTCACAATGAATGCTGTAATTAAGATGAAAATGGCAACTAAACTATAAACACATAATTTAAAGCCTTTTCTTCCTAAGTGAAAAATTAGGGGAGGTAAAAGAAAAAATAAAATTTTCATTGTTTTTCTTTGCCTAACTTCCCACTTTGTTCAGAAAGTTTTGGAAAAATGAGTCACTGTGTCATAGTTAATTTGGCCTAAAATCCATTTCTTCCTCATGCTGAAATTATTTATAGGCTTTTATCTACTACTGAATGACTAAAAATAATTTGGTTTTAAAATGTCAAGCTTGTCATGTTTATAATACTGAATGGTGAAATATGACATTGCCATAATAAAGTCAATTTGATTTTCAATTAAAAAAACTATGGAAATTTAAGATAGCATATTTGAAATGTTTTTCTTTATATTGTATCAACATTTGCACACTATAAACATTATTATTCAACATGAAGAATAAGAAAAAAATAAAGATCCGTTTCTGTAGTTAGTACATTCAAGACAAAATTTATTTTATTTTGGTAAAAACACATGCCATGAGATTTATCCTCAGTAAATTATAAGTGTATAGTGCAAGAGTGTTAACTATATTCTTATACCAAATGTGTAGAACATTTTATAGTGCATGACCCATTTATTAGACTTGCCCCCTTACCCCCTTTCTTTACCCATTGGAAACAGCCATTTCTTTTGTTTCTACAAGTTTAAGTATCCCAGATACTCCATATTACTTGAAAAATGCAATATTTGACACTTTATAACTTTTATATTTCAAGTCTCTTATATGCTCAAGATTCATATATACTGAATATGTGACACACATGACTTTTATTTATTTGTCCTATATATATGATATATATCATACTTTTTGGATCCATTCATCAACTGATAGATATTTAGTTTGTATTTCTTGATTGCATTGAATAATGCTTTAATAAACATGCTATAAATAATGAGAAAGCATGCTCAGGAATGATCACCAAGTACATGGCCAAAAAATTTTGATGGATTAACCATCGTAGCAGAAATGAGCAAGTGTTCATTAAGATAGTAAATATATTCATCTAAATAGAAGTCAGTATGTGTGGGTAAAATGTTGAAAGAATGACAGTAACATCATTCTAGAAATCTACAGAATTAATCAATCAGCTATCATAGCCCCAAAGCATGAAAGTCTGAGGTAACGATGGCTTCAAAGGAGTCATGGCTGCCCAGCAAGGCTGCACATGCTCTCTGTTTCCCCAACTCTGTTACCATGCTGTTTAACATCTCCAGATGTGCCTCCAAAGAATCCTCTGCTCAATAAACTTGAGAAGTGTGTCTGACCTCACATTTTTTTTTATGGCTAGTCCAGAGATCTGTGAGGTCCAGACAAACAGTATCTGGAGGAGGAATGGGGCTGCTGCACAGAGATCCTATTAGAATGGTATCTTCCAGATTTGTATGGGTCCTCTTAACTCCCAAATGCAGACTATTAACATTGTTAGCATCCAACAATGGGACAGACTCAGTCAGACAATTCTAACCTGTGAGAGCCACTGCACGGGCTATGCCTAGCAAAGTCATTAGGATAGTAGCAGCCAGAGCCTTAGAGCTCAGCACTTACACAACAAAAGTGCAAGGTGAAGTCCTGGTATGTCCATTTGCAAGTCTTGTTTAGGGAAAGACAGTTTTGGGATTTCATGGGGGCAGCTTCCTTGTCATATATGAATTGAACTATATTATGGAAATCTTGGGTCTTATTTTTGTAAAATGCCAGATAATCCTTTTGTAGCAGAAATAGAACATGGAACACATTATTCTGCTGAATTTCAAAGAGCTTCTTTTAGCAATACCCAGAAAGTATGGATTTGGTGTGATAGAAGGAAGACTTCAAAGAAAAATTGGATCTTAAAAACTAATAATTGACTGACTTTTTTTTTCCATGTGAGGAGACACAATGACCATTGCACCTCTTACAGAGGAAAATATTTACTTGGGGCTTTCACACAGGTTCAGAGCTTTAGGTCCATTATCATCATGGTGGGAAGCATGGCTGCATGCAGACAGATGTAGTGCTGGAGAAGAAGCTGAGAGTTCTGCATCTGGATCAGCAGGCAGCAGGAAAAGAGAGATACTGGGTCTTGGGTTGAGTATCTTAAACTTCAAAGCCCACCCCAGTGACACACTTCCTTAAACAAGGCCACACTTTCTAATAGTGCCACTCCCTATGAGCCTATTATGAGCATTTTCATTCTAATTACCACATTGACTTTTATAAGCCCATTGTACCTTTTGCTGTGATAAAGTACTAAGACCAAAGCAACTTCGTAAGAAGGAAGTTTATTCGACATTACAATTTGAGAGGGATAAGAGTCCATCTTGAAGGGGAGGCCTGGCAGTAAGTGTAAGACTTGGAAACAAGAGCAAGAAGCTTTAACCGAAAGCATGAATTAGAGAGAACTGGAAGTAAGGCGAAACTATTTACTTTCAAAGCCTGTCTCCAGGGACATGCTTTGTCAAGCAAGATCACATCCCCTAAACCTCCACAAACCATGCCCCCAGCTGGGAAACAAGTGCTCAAATATGTGAACCTATATAAACCACCACATGCACTGTTAAAAGAAAAAGAAAAAAACCTTAGTATCTGAAAATAAGTTATATATACAAGCAGCATGTATGAAAACATGCCATGAAAACTGTTAATCATGGCAATTCAAAAGTAATAGAATGTATGGTGTCCATTTAATTCTTAATTGTGATTATCCCTTATTTTCTTATTCTAGTACTTCAAAAATTTTCAGTTTGAATGGCATGTTACTCAAACTATTCCATGTATACATTTATTATACTATATACATATATGTGTGTGTGTGTGTGTGTGTATTTTATGAGTGACTACCAACAAAAATCCCATTTTTAGTGTATATTTTTCTCCAGAGCTTCAAAAAAAACTTCCTGCAGTTGTATTATGTTCTTTTAATTCATTTCTGGAAGTGCAGTCATTTTACATATAGAAACATTTATAAGTAGTAAAATAAAATTTAATCAGTCATGTGTATATTATAAATAGACAAAATAATATCAATAACCAAACAAAATGCTTTCCAAAACTTACTGTAGTGGAAATCATTTGACATGTTTCTCTTTTCCATTTTATGGTTCTCCAGTTAAAAATGTGAGAAAAATTAATTTAATGCTTCTCAAACATTATAAATCATTTTAGATTTAAAAATAAATATCCAACATTTTAGCTAGAAAGCTAATCATTTTTATTTTTGCTATAATTAATTAGCTCAAAGAATGACTTTGCTTCCATTATTAAAAAATCATAAGTACTGTTACAAATGGAAAATAAGTATGACACCATTTAAAAATGATGGTCATAATCACCAATCTCCATATCTTATGTACAGTATTTGTGAACCTGTTCCTTTAACTAAATATAGCTTTTCGTGGTGCATTTATAATACACCAATGGTTTAACACCAATATTTTATTACACACTGAACCATTTCTGCATGCTTGCTACCAAAAATGAGTTTTCTTTTTAAAGATTATATGTATAGGAGGGGGTTGCTTAAATAAAATTTCTGGCTGCCAATCTTCTCATTTCTCTAGTTACATCAAGGAAACTAACAGATTCAAGTGATTGTGGGAGTCATTTATATTAAAAATAAAGCTATTTTCATGTTAAATAGTCTGCATGCCTCAGCAGTGATTTTCTTGGAGAGACCAGAAATAGAAATCCTCTGAGGTCATATGTATTTTGCTTCTATTGATTTTAGCTGATTCAGATGTTGTATACACAAGTGTTTCCAAACCTGAGTGTATAAAAACTGCTTAACTAACTGGGATGAAAGTAAGGCAAATATGGACTTCTCTCTTTCAATTATTTTAACAAGCCAAGCCTCATTAATCTACCTTAATTGAATATAACCCATCAATAAATATTGAAGAAGTATTCTATCTGATACTGAAAAAGAAACTGTACAGATAACATATAAAGATATAGCAATATATATTGTTACTGAACTTCAACTTTAGAAAATGTTAAATGAAAAATGTCTAAATAGCTTTAATATAAGATAAGCCATACTACCCTATCATTTGAATGGCAAAGAGTAAAAGAATGTTGTATTGGATCTTAAGTATAGCCAAATTGTTATAGAACTAAATATTTAATGTATTTTTTACCTCAGAAAACACTGTTTTGCCCCATGTTTCTTTGAGTTTAAATAATTTAAACATTTCAATGAAGTGAATAATGCACTATTTTTTTTATGGTTTGTTGCAGTAGTATTGATGTACTTTGCAAAAAGTTTCTCAAGGTCCCACCCAGGTTTTTTGCATAAGCAGAGTCATCTTCCTGTTCAAGGCTGTTAATTGCCCATTTTTAACCTATCTACATTATTTTCTTTATTCAGTCTAGTCAATGGGATTAGAGTTGCTTTTGACCTTTGACTACAGTGGAAAATAATGCTATGAACATGAATAAACAAGTTTCTCTTTATATCACATTTTCAATTTTTGCTTGTATAACCAGAACTGGAATTTCTATATTTTTATTGAAATACAGAATTCATAGAGAAGAAGACAGAGTGGAAAAGAAGGACTCAAATAAATTTTCATCCAAGTGAATTTATGCAGAAAATTCTACATCTTCCTATGCATCATTTTATATTTATCTGAGTTGGATCACATTTTGAAAACAAGACCTCATGTAGCCCAGGGTGATTTTAATCTCTCCATGTAAGTGATGATAATCTTGAAATCTTACTCCAACTTCTTTGACTTCCCAAGTGATGGAATTATAGTCATGTACTACAATGTTTGATCCATTAACTACTTTTTCATTTCAAGCTGCCATAGCTCATTTTTAAAAATGTTTTTGTTTATTTTTTGAGAATTTCATGAAACAAATTTTGATCATATAAATCATCTTCTCTCAATTCCTTCAAGATATTCCTACACCTCTCTACCTACCTAAACTCATGTTCTCTCTCCCAAATAAAGTCCAGTTTGTGTTAGCCAACTACTCTTGGGCATAAGACATGCCCTGGAGTGTGGTTGATATACCAGGTGTCATTACATTAAAGAAAACTGCCTTCTTTTCCCCGAGCAGCAATCAAATGCCAATAGCTCCTTAGTAGTGAGACTTTGTACATACTGGCCCTCCACCATGCTGGAATTTTGTCTGGATTGAGTTTGTACAGATAGAAAGAGACCTTGTAATGGTCAGCCTTAAATGGTGTATATACAATATCCCTCACTGCAAAGCACAAAGATCAATGTGAAAGAGGGGACAGAAAGATTATAAGAGTTAAAAAGGTGGTGGAAAACTTCTAAGAAATGGTATTTTTCCAGATATAATGGGTAGAACACACATATGAACTCACAGATATAGTAATAGCATGCAGTAGTTCATTAATGAAAGCTTGGAACCTTTTATGCAAGAGTTCAACTAAGACATATTCTTTCATGTTTCCTGTACCTCAATCACAAATATACATGCAAAAGTTACCCATTTGGTTACATGCAGCTTTGAGTCATTCATTTGCTTTACTGTGCATCATTTATTATGTGAATATATAGCACAATCCCTTCCTCCTTTTCTTCCTTGCTTTTTTTCTCTCTCCCTCTCTCTCCTTTTCTCCTCCCTCCATTCCTTCCTTCCTTCCTATCTGTCATTTGTAGTGGGTAGCCATCATCATTCTTTCCTTTCTTTTTTCCTTCCTTCCTTCCTTCCTTCCTTCCTTCCTTCCTTCCTTCCTTCCTTCCTTCCTTCCTCCTTCTCTCCTTTCTTCCTTCCTCCCTTTCTTTCCTTCTTCTATGAGATAGGATATTGTTATGCAGTCCATGCTGAATTTGAACTCATGATCCTCATTTCAGTTTTGAGCCTTGCATCACAAATGTAGCTCTAATGCAATTTCATTTCATAAATAGAATGTATATTAACATTTACTAATAACTAGTACATAATAAACAGCCATTTGGCTGTTTTTAATAAAATCATACTCTATGTTTAACTTATGTGTGTTTGTGTAGATGTTCACCTGTACATATCTCAGAAGTTGACATCTGATACAATATCTCTATCACTCTATACCTTTTAAATTTTTTTGAGAATTTCATCCATAGGTACTATGTTTTCAATTTCACTATTGATAAATATTTGGATTATTTTGAGTTTGAAGATGTTCCAATTCATGCTGTCATGGATGCCTTTGAATAGGCCTACTGGTCCAAATGTACACATAGCATAGGCTAATTTTATTTTAATTTTCTTTCTCTCATTGAAAATATATTTTTATAAGATATATTCTGATGACAATTTCCTTTCTTCAAACTCCTCTGAGATTCTCCTCACTTTCCCTCCACCATCAGAATCTACACTCCTTTTGTCTCTTGTTAGAAAACAAACAGTATCTAAAAAACAATAATAAAGCAAAATAAAACCAAACAGGAATAAGACAAAGCAAACAAACATAATAAGAAGAGCCAAAAAAGCATGAGATACACATGTAGATGCAGAGACACACATGTTCACATACATAGTAATCCCTTAAAAATCACAAAACCAGAAGCCATAATATATGTGCAAAAAATGCTCTGTCAAAACCTTATAAGACAAAGAATCTCCCCAAAGATGCCATTGAGTACATTCTGTGTTAGCAATCTATTGCTGGGCATAGGGCCTTGCCTTAAGAGTGGTTTATGCACCCATTGAGAGAACATAATTTTCATTTAAAAGTGGTTATCAATAGTCATAGTTACTGGATTAGGGAGAGGGGCTTGTGTCCACTTCTCTCAGTGTTGGGACCTTGTGTGGCAGTATATGAGTGTTAGCTGTTAAGTCTTCAACAAGCAAACTACAATCCATATAACCACTGAGGTTATGTATAGAGTAAGAGACTTGGGGTAGTGGTAGAAGAAGAAATAGAATAGTTATAGATGGTTCTGCTAAAAAAAACAGCCATAAAAGGACTTCTAACAACATTCTGCTGTGCTCATATATTAGTTTTTGCTTAGCCATCATCAAAGCAACCCCCTACAGTAGATGAGAACAAATAAAGAGACCCATAGGAAAACAATGTGCAGAAAGTTAGAGACCTTGAAATACTCAGTCACAAACAGGATGCCTCCATCAAAACCCTCTGCTCAAGACTCAGGAAACCTTGCTGAAGACAAGGCAGAAAGGTTGTAAGATGCAGAACGGGGCCAGGCGGTGGTGGCGCACACCTTTAATCCCGCACTTGGGAGGCAGAGGCAGGCAGGTCTTTGTGAGTTTGAGGCCAGCCTGGTCTACAGAGCAAGATCCAGGAAAGGTGCAAAGCTACACAGAGAAACCATGTCTCAGAAAAAAAAAAAGATGGAGACCACTTTGGGAACAAGGCCCTCTAAACACAGAAGTACCAACACACACAGGAATTCACGAACATTGTGGCAGCATGAACAGTTTAGGGTGCTTTTAAACAAGGAAAGAGCTTGAGTTATTTCAATAATTTTAAACTCATACACACTGCCTAACCTTTTCCAAAGAGTTTGTATCAGTTTACAGTGTCATAAGCAGAGTGATGGTTACTCTATATTCCTGATAATATATGACCTTTTTTTCTCTTTAAATTTTAGTTTACTTGTGAAAAATGTCTTAATGACCTTAAATTTGCATCTTTTTTTGAGGGCCATATCTTTAGTGAACATTTGAATATCATTTTGTGATGATTTAGTTTAAAAGCCCTACTATTTTACTATATTGTCTGCCATTTTATTCCTTTGTACTAGTTTTTGCATATTAGATAAACACATATCTATATGTATATATTATTAGGCTTGTATAGTTATATATAGTAAAAATGACTTCTTCCCTCTGTGTCTTAAAGAGATATTCTATGAATGGCATCTATTTTCAAACATTTATTTTTAGGCAGAAGTTTCTCTGTACCACCTAGCCCCATTGATTCAGATGAATCTCTCCCACCCAAGCTCTCATTGCTGCCTATAAAATAATCACTCAGAGGTCCATATTAATTACCAACTGTGTGGGCTATGGCTCAGGCTTCTTGATAGCTAGCTCTTTCATCTTAAATTAACTCATTTCTTTTAATCTATATGTTGCCACGTGGCTGTGGTGTTACCAGCCTGCTGGCATCTTGTTGCTCCTTGGCAGGCTGGAGGGTGTCTCTCTGATTCTACCCTTCTTCATCTCTGTCTTCAGTTTGAATGTACCACCTGGACTTATTCTGCCTCACCATTGGCCAAACAGCTTTATTTATCAACCAAAGAGAGCCAAACATATTCACGTGGCTGTGGTGTTACCAGTCTGCTGGCATCTTGTTGCTCCTCAGGCGATTGGATGGTGTCGCTCTAACTCCACCCTTCTTCATCTCTGTCTTCAGTTTGAATGTACCGCCTAACCTTATTCTGCCTTGCCATTGGCCAAACAGCTTTATTTATCAACCAATGAGAGCAATACATATTCGCAGCATTCAGAAACGTCTCCTGTAGCTAGAGTTTTCCTGCCGGGCCCACAGTCAGGACAAATCTCTGTCACCCGCCAGTCCCACAGCCGATCAGACCCAACCAAGTAAACACAGAGACTTATATTGCTTACAAACTGTATGGCCGTGGCAGGCTTCTTGCTAACTGTTCTTATATCTTAAATTAATCCATTTCTATAAATCTATACCTTGCCACATGGCTTGTGGCTTACCGGCATCTTCACATGCTGTTTGTCATGGTGGCGGCTGGCAGTGTCTCCTCAGCCTTCCACTTCCCAGAATTCTCTCCTGCTTGTCCCGCCTATACTTCCTCCTGCCTGACCACTGGCCAATCAGTGTTTTATTTATTGACCAATAAGCAACATGTTTGACATACAGACCATCCCACAGCAGTCTCCCATGGCATTTATTTTGTTTCTGTTCTTTTTAGTAAATATATTCTTACCTGAAAGACATGAGTTTATGGAACCACTGATTAGAGTTACCTGTAGAGGCTTTCATTGATTTGTTTTTGTTATTTTGATGGGTAGTTTCATCCTAATCTGGCACACTTCTCTATTTGTCTAATATAAAACCAAAACTAAACTGTGCTCACTTAAAAATGATAATAACATCCATAGATCAAGTTTTAATACTATTTTGTAGTTTGATTTTTTTTATTCTTCTCTCTTACAATGAGTTTCAATGTGAAATTTTAGAACTGGCTTTTTCAAGTTCCATTAAAAAGTCTGTTTGTATTCAATTGAAATTGCATTCACTCATTTTTAATTGCATTTTTAATTGAGACATAATTGACATTACATAAAATTCACCATTTAAAAGTGCCCACTTTAGTGGAGTTTTTGATTATTCACAATGTTAATCAACCTTCACCACTATGTAATTTAAGGCCATTTCCTTCATTTCAAAGAAAAAATTCACACTATTAGTAGCCATTTCAAGTGTTCTTTACCTTATTTTTCTTACAATACAAACTTTACTTTGGGAATTTCTAGATTTTCCTATTATGGAAACTTCATACAAGTGAACCAAAACAATAAGCAATTTGTGTGTCAGGCTTCTTGCACATTGAGTCATAATATAATATAACTCTTTTCCACTTGAGGAACTTCCAGACTGTTTTTCAGAGCACAAATAACGTTTCCTTCTTCCATCAACTAATTTGTGCCATGAATCAAATGCCAGTACTTCTTATTTTCCAGTTTTGTTTGTTCTAACATGTTATAGGAATCATAACAGATATGAAGTGGCATTTCATTTGTTTTTGTTTGTGTATTCCTAATGAGTAATGATTTTGTACACTTTAAAATCATTATTGGTAATTTAACACATCTTCACTGGAGAAATATTAACTGGATTCTTCAATTGTTAATTGGGTTGACTATGTTTTTTGGTCAGTTGTATGGTTTTTATATTCTGGACACTAATTCTTTTTAGGTAAATAATAAGGACATAAATTCCTTTCAGGTAAATGATAAGTAATGTTCTCTACTGTTCTATAGATTGTCCTTACTTTTTCAAAATTCTTCTCTCATACATTATATCCCAACCACAGTTTCCCTTCTCTCCATTCCTCTAAGTCCCACCACTACCTCCTCTCTCTCCCAGATCCACTCCTCCTGTTTTCCTTCAAAAAAAAAAAAGAAAGAAAAAGAGCAGGCCTCCCCAGGATATCAACCAAATATAGCATAACAAATTACAATAAGACCAGGCACAAACCCTCATATCAAGGTTGGATGAGGCAACCTACTAGGAGAAAATGGGTCTCAAGAGCAAGCAAAAGAGTCAGAGACCTCCCCCACTCCCACTCTTAGGAGTCCCACAAGAACACACAGCTATACAACTATAACATCATATATGCAGAGGACCTAGGTCAGACCCATACAGCATCCATGATTGTCACTTCAGTCTCTGTGATCCCCTATGAAGCTTGCTTAGATTCTGTGGACAGTGTTCTCAATGTGTCCTTGACCCCACAGGCTCCTACAATCCTTCCTCCTCTACTTCTGTGGAGTTTCATTGGCTCTACCTAGTGTTGGCTGTGGGTCTCTGCATCTGCTCCCTTCAGATGCTGGATGATGCTTCTCTGATGAGAACTGGGCTAGGCACTGATCTATATGTATAACAGAATTTCATTAGGAATCATTTCATTGATTTTTTTCAATCATGTTGGTTCTATCCTGGGTCTTTGGGCTGTCCAGCCTCTGGTTCCTGGCCATGCAAGCATTGTCAGGTATGGACTCCCTCTCGTGGCATGGGTCTCCAGTTGAACCATTCATTGATTGACCACTCTCAAAAGTTCTATGCTACCATTATCCCAGCACATGTTAAAGGCAGAATAGATTGCAGGTTGATGGTTTTGTGCACGAGTTGGTGTCCCAGTCCCACTGTAGGAGCCTTCACTAGGGCCACTCTAATACATTCCAGGGAGTTTCTACTGCCTTAGGTTTACACTGTATGAAGTACTGCATGGTGAGAGAGCTATGTAAATGAGATGTATAGCTGTGGCTGTGTGGAGATTTGTAACTGTGTGGAGACAAGGAAGATGAAGCTGCATAGAAAAGAGATATAGAAGAGAAATATACATAAAAGAAAGATGTGTGGCCATATAGTGGTATTTTATTTGTGCTGAAATGTGATTTTATTTGTATGTTAATAAAGTTGCCTAGAGGTCAGAGCTATTAGCAAGCCATAGCGAAAGCCAGGGAGGTGGTGGTCCACGCCTTTAATCCCAGCACTTGGTAAGCAGAACTAGGTAGATCTCTGTGTGTTCAAGGATACAGCCAGCATTGGAGACACATGCCCTTAATCTCAATACCAACCATAGAAGACCTGGAGGTCTGTACAGATAGGCAGTGAGGAGGCAGTCACGTAGTTGGGTTTACAACCAATGAGAAGGCAGAACAAAACTCTTATTTAAAGGCGAACGCACAGGAAGTAGTCCTTTTCGGAGAGGTCTCTTGGCGGGAGAGGCTAGCTGGTGGAAAGTGGTAAGACTCTTAGCTCTGACCTCTTGGGCTTTCATCTTTACATTGGCTCTGTGTTTCTTATTTAATAAGACGGTTGGTTACATCTACATAGCCATATGAAAATAGATGTAATGAGAAGGGGGAAATGAAGAACCAAAGCAACCCCATTTCAAACAAGCCCCTCAACCCCAGCTTGAAACAGGCCTGAGTTTCAAACTTCTCAGAACTGCTGACATAGGTCAAAGAACAAAGTCAGGATGTTTGAAGAGCCATCTGGTAGCAATTGATTAACCATAGAATGCCCCAATGCCGGAGATGGTCAAAGTACCAAGTCAGGATGTTTGAAGGACTATCTGGCAGCAATTGATTAACCATAGAATGCCCCAATGCCGGAGATCCTCAAAGTACAAAGTCAGGATGTTTGAAGGACTCTCTGGTAACAATTGGTTAACCACAGAATGCCCCAATGCTGGAGGTAGTGTATAAAGTTTAACAAACAACCGGTTAAAACTACAAAGTAAGATAACACAGAAATTCTGAAAAGCCCCTAAAACTTGAGCAAATCAGAATTGTACCTGTACTCGCACCCCTAAATGATGTAACCTTATGGTTTTTGCCTTTAAAAACTGAGCTTGCAGAGGGGTGGGCACCTCCTCTAGCCTCCGCTGTGTCTGGGTGCTCGACCAAGGTCCCTTCCTTGGCTTGAATTGAAATAAACCTTGATTTTGAAAAAAAAAAAAAGAAAGAAAAAGAAAAGAAAAGAAAGAAAGGAAGGAAGGAAGGAAAGAAGGAAGGAAGAAAGAAAGAAAGAAAGAAAGAAAGAAAGAAAGAAAGAAAGAAAGAAAATAGATGTAACTATGTATAGAGATGTACGGCTGTGTAGGAGAGACATGTATGTATGTAAAGAATGTAACTATGTAAAGACAGAGAGCTTTTCAGAGAGAAGAATTTTTCAAGATGTGGTATAAAGTTGTATGCGTTTTGTTTGTTTGTTTGTTTGTTTTTTCCTAAAGACTTTTAGACAGGTAAGAGTTTTCTCCTAAACCTGGCTATTCTGGTAGCCTTTCTTTTTGCTACCTTGGAGCAGTTCTGGGAGCTGGCCTCTGAGGCTGTGTTAGGTTATGTAAGGGGAGGAAGTGATTAATAGGATGTGGAGAATTCTACAATCTATAATACCAAGCTGACAGGCAAGATGGGCCCACTGTCGCTATAGAAGCATGGTTGTTGTGGAGACACCATTAGCTTTTGGATTCTATTTTAGTACCATTCCACAAGAGAGGATTCATACCTGGTATAGTAATCCCAGTCCAAAACCCATGTTTGAGACCTTGGGCCCAAGAGACAAACTTTATATTGTTCTTTAGATATTCATCATGGCAACAAGCTGACTTCTAAAGATTTGTGCTCATATATAGAGAGACAAATGTTAGCTCCAGCCTTAAACAGAGAAATCTCTCTTTACAATGACATGCAGAGATTTATGGTTTCTCAATGAGCTGAGAAAAGGTTACTATTGTGTGTTCAGCATCAAACAGGACATTCAAACAACCTCCTTTGTTGCTCAAGGAACATAGCAGAAGTGGGAGTAGAAAAAAATGTAAAAACCAGAATTTAGGGAGACTATTAAATGCTTTGTACTGGGCATAGTATAGTCAATGGAGTCATAACCTCATAGCCTGCAATAGGCCACCATTATACTGGACCTATCAACAGTCATCATGGGTTGAGGAGATGCTTAATGGGCCCTACCACTCTCTACTGAATTATTGGCTACTGATAGATTCTGGCAGTGGGGAGTCATTGTTTTCAATTGTTTATATATTCAGGAGACCAACAGGCTCAATTAATAGGTACAAACCACAAGCCTAGACCCTGGTTAAAATCATTGAATCAAACAATATAAACTAAAAACAAACCGAAACAACAGCAACGCCAAAAATTTTCAAATGTGGGAAAGAAACATGTAAAAATAATATAGATTACCATGTGTAGGAGAATTAAGAGGGTGTGAGTTTAAAATAATAAGTTGCACTGTATATGTACATGGAGAACAAACTGAATAAAAGTTATGAAAAATCAGGTAGACAAAGAAAACATAATTATCTTATATATGAACTCTGAGAAAGCTAATCTCACAGCAGATGAGAGTAAAATGGTGGTTATCAAAAGCCTACTGAGTACTTAAAAGTAAATTTTAAACATCTCGGCAACAGCTTCTAAACACTTATATAAACATTTTAGTAGGAGAATATAATGAGTATTCCTTAAATGCCAATTCTTATGTCTTAACTTATGAGAGTTCTATAGAGCACACAAGGAAAAAGAAAGGAAAATATGAATCAGAAATAAACAAAATCAATTCTAGGTGTATATTCAGACCAAATACTAAAACTTATTAACAACATGGCTGACCTTAGGTCATTGTTTTCAGAAAAACAGTAGTCATTTTATATATGAGTTACAAAATATTAAAACCAACTGAAATTCAAAATATTATATTCTTACAAAAAATTTAAGATGAGTACTAACAAATAATAACAAATCCAAATAGAGATCTGTAATAACTATTTGGAGGAATTATTTTTACATTTTTATTAAATAACAAAAATAGTGCATGTTAAGATAAATAAAACACACATAATGGGATAATGAAAAGATTCAATATTGTCTTAATATCAAAGCTTTTCTAATTTACTTATAAATTGAGTTAAATTTCATTTAAAAAGTTTATTGCAAAATGATCAGATTTCCACAGAGCTAATATGTTATTGGTGTGGAATTATCAAAATGATTTGAAAAGAAAGGACCCATTTTAGCTACTAGTTTCCAAAGCATATTATAAATATACAATAAAAACTATATGACGCAAAGGAGGAGAAAGAAATAAATGAACTAATGGAGTAAAATTGCATATAATGTCTAGATTGAAGTGGATAAAAAATTTAAAACACTGCCTTAGTTAAGGTTACTATTGCTGTGATGAAACACCATGGCTAACCAAAAGCAAATTGGGGAGGAAAGAGCTTGTTTGACTCATACTTCAACCATTACAGTTTATCATTGAAGGAAGCCGGGGAAGGAACTCAAACAGGGCAGGAATGTGGAAGCAGAAGCTGATGCAGAGGTTATAGAGGGGTGCTATTTAATGACTTGCTTCTATTGACTTCCTCAGCTTTCTTATAGAACCCAGGACCAGTAGCACAGGGTAGTAGCACCCACAATGGGATGGGTCCTCCCACATCAATTGCTAACTAATAGAATGTTCTACAGGTTTGCCTGCCTACAGCAGGAACTTATGGAGTCATTTCTTAATTGAAATTCCTTTTTTTTTCAGATGATTCTAGCATGTGCTAAGCTAACATAAAATTAGCCTGCACAAGCACACATACAAATAAAGAACATTGGTAAAAAGAAGGAAAGCATAACACTTTTGAATATAGTCTCATGCCAATAAAAAAAATAAAATGAAGCAGAAACTAAATTTATGATATGTTCAGAAAGAGTTAATGTTTGAGTACAAAAACAATTAAGTTATTAAAGGCATTTCCCTAACAAAACATTTAAAAAATGTGTGTGGCTCCCTCATTAGTCACTGTGACAGTGAATTGCTACAGAAAATCAAGTGGGGCTTGCCATCTACTTGCCGGCTTCCATTTTTGCCATGTAATCTCTCTTTTCCATATGAACTTCCACTTATTGCCTCACCATGACAAAACAATGAGGCACTTGCAATATCAACATGATGTTATTTGGACTTCTTTACCCTCTAAAGCTATGATCTGATAGATGTCCTTCTTTTATATTTATTTTTACATTTAAATCTTTTATTAGTTCTTTCAGAATTTCATATAGCATATTTTAACCATAGTTATTCTTAATCCCACAACTCTTGCTAGATCTAATACCCTTCCTTACCCATCTACATTTGTATCTTTTAAAAGTAAAAAGATATCAAGACCAATGTGTGTTGCCCAAATATTCTTGCATGTGTAGCCTTCAAATGAAGCATAGTTGACCTACCAGGGACTACAGTATTTAGAGAAAACTGACTCTGCCTCTTCCAGTAGCTAAACATTGCAAATATCTCTTTCACAAGTTGTGGGACTGTGGGTTTATTTTTCTTGTTTTGCTGGAAATTGGTCTGGTTTGGCCTTGAACAGGTTTTGTGCATCATTTTCCAACAGCTATAATTTCATATGTGCAGCTGCCATGCAACATCCAGAAGATACTGTTTACTTGTAGTCATCAACTGTCACTGGCTCTTACACTATTTCTATGCCCACTTCCATGTAGTGGGTAGCCATTCTAGCTTTGATCTGGAAGTTCCAATCCCCATTGAGGCTTCGGTAACTGTCACGCTTACAAGGCAGGGCCAAGAGAGGGCCCTGAAGACCCGAGATCCGGATGTGCTGCCTTCTCTTGGTTCCTGGACCCTGGACGCTAGAGGTAGACCGAGCAGAGTTCTCCAGAGAACACCGCCGGACTGTGCTATGTCTTCCCCAGATCCTGCAACCTACCTATCCCTTCATTTGTAAGTTATGCCACTAAATAAACCTCGCTTTTAACTACGTGGAGTGGCCTTAATAATTTCACCAATACTTCCACAATGATTTCTGACTTTGGTGAGAGCAGAGTATTGTATATATGTTCCAGGTAGGGCTATGAATTCTATAGTCTCTTATTCTCTGTGTTAATCACCATCTACTGCAAAAAGAATCTTTTTGATTAGGGTTGAGAACTTCATTAATCTATAAGTATACTGATAAGTCATTAAGAGTTGTTTTAATGTAGAAGAGTGGTTGTAGGTTCCTCCCTAGTGGCTATGACATGCCAAGGCATAGGATCTCAGCCTAATAATGGTGCTTGGTATGGAGTGCATCTTGTGGAGCAGGGCTTAAGCCAAACCAGAAAGTGGTTGGTTAATCCTATGATGTTAATTCCACTATTGGATCAGCGAGCATATCTTGTTAGGACAATGATTACTGTTGCTTTCAATTTTCACAGATAGGTAAAATTGACAAATACTTTTATCATCCATTAGCATGTGTAACACCTTCTAGTACTCTGAGAGTTAGAAAGTGTGTATTGATCATCAAGTTTAATACCAGCTTGATTTTTCCATGTTCTATGATTTAATTATATAGTGTCTTCAACAATAGGATCTTACTGGAAAGTCCTAGAGGGTAACAAATAGCATTGCCAACAGCATGTAATGTTTGAGAGTCTATGGGACCACACTGGCCAACAACTCCAAAGAGTTAGCCCTCCCTAGTACTGGACTTTCTATTTGTTAGCCTCCCTACACACAAAAATGGCAGTGCTGATTATGAGATCCTAAACAGAAGCCTAAAGGTGGGTTTCTGTTTACCAGGAAAATGACTATCTCCATTAATTTGCTCCTGAAGGTCAACCACCTTGGAAAAGGGCATCTAGTTCTTGGTCAATCTGACCAGCCTGTATCAACTCAAAGATCCCAACCTGCTGACTGTCATATAAAATCCATTTGCTTTTCTGTAATTTTGCTTCTCTATTCCTCCTCCCCAAAGAGATATCCTTGAGAGTTTGATTCCCTAGTAACCTTTCTTTCTACCCATGGAGTGGACCAGTTCAGTGGTTTCAATGTATCTTTACTTACAACAGAAACACATCAAAACATTATTTAGAAATTAAGTCAAGGCCATAATGCAGTTGTTTATTCACATTTCCTTCCTTATAGTGCTACATAATATTAATCCTGAGTATTATCAGAGTTGTAGTTAATAGTATACTAGTACACTGAAATTCCATTGTCATTAGTGTTTCCTCTTGTGAAAGAAGGCAAAGTCTTACACGAAAATGCAACAGTGAATCAGTAGATTAATTTAAATTCACTTATAGTAATGGAGGATCATCTCAGTGTGTGTTGTTATTAGCGTAAATAATTTTCTGTTTGTACCATAACAACTTTATCATCAGAAGATATATATATATATATATATATGTATGTATGTATGTATGTATAATGGAATGTGTTTGGATGATTTGATTTTTATCATTATTGTGTTGAAATTTAATCAAATTTGTTAAAAAAGAACATTTAGCATGCAATCATCACTATCTCATGTGACCAAGCCTTAAAAAGCTCAGTGTACGTAAATGTACTTATTTAAATACTTACTTATGCTCTAAAATTGAAGTGGTGAATGCTTCCAAGTGGCTTCCATCTCCTTTTTATTGTTATTGTTCTTATTTTTATTTGAATTGTTAGATTTTAAAATTGAAAATCATCAAATCCATCCCATTCCCCATTCCCTTCCCTATAATTCTTCCATAGTACAATCACATCTATCGACCACTATTCCCTCCCAACTTCACATGCTCTTTCTTTTAAATTACTGAGTCCATTTATTACTGACAGTATGTGAATATATGCAGATCCATCTACTAGGACATAGGTAGCCTCTCAAGGAACACATCCCTGTAGAAAACTTACATTTCCTTCCCTGGAAGTCAATTGCCAATAGCTCCTCCACTAGCAGTGGGACTTCATAAGCTACCTCTTCCATTCTTGCTCAGATTTTGGTTGGCTTGTTCTCATTAAGGTCTCGTGTACACCATGATTGTGGCTGTGAGTTCACATGTGCAACAGTTTTCTCATGTCTAGAAAACGCTGCTTTGTTGCATCCATCCACTTCTGGCTCTTGTAATCTTTCTGCTCTCTCTTCAGTGAAGATCCCTGATCCCTGAGAGGAAGGGATGTACCTTACTTACTTTTATATCACTGTGATAAGACACCATGACCAAGGCAACTTAAAGAAGGAAAATTTTATTTAGATTTATATTCCCAGAAGGATAACATCTATCACTACTAAAGTGAGGAACATGGCACCAAAAGACAGACATGGTACCAGAGCAGCAAGTAAGAGCCTAAATATTTATTCATAAACAGGTCACGGAAAGAGTGTACTGGGGATGGCAAGAGGATTTTGAAAACTTCAGTCTGCAACCAGTCACACACCTCATCCAACAAGGTCATATCTCCTAATCCTTGCCAAACAGCAACCAACTAGGGGCCAATTATTTAAACCCCTGATACTTACAGTGGACATTTCATTCAATCCCTGGCCCTAATATTCTCTTGAACGTATTGTAATACTAAATCCATTCAGTCTAACTTTGAAAGTCTCCACAGTATTTCACAGTTTCAATACTTCTGAGACTGATAGCAGTCTATTAACTGTAACTCTAGTAAAAATAATAAATAAATAAATAAATAAATAAATAAATAAATAAATAAATAAAT